>JAJOOS010002360.1:0-98786 GCA_029582725.1 Solanum chiquidenum
AACATTTATTTTATTTAGCTTAAATATTTTTGTTTATGCATTCTCATGGTAAGTACCATATGTATTTAAAAATAAAACTTTTTTCTTATTTAGCTTAAAAATAGAATTTCCCTCTTTAAGTTTTATTAAAGTGAAAGAAGATTTATGGAAAATCAAAATATAAATAAACATAAGAATTAGTCAAACAAATTCATAAATAAAAATTATATTTATATAGTGTAATTTTTTGATAGAAAAATATAAATAATTATCCTAGAAATAAGAACTAATGAATATTAGTATACATGATATTAAAAATAATGTAAATATACATAAATGTGAAAAATGATGTATACAAAGGGTTTAAAGGGATATAGTTGTCATTTTCCTATTCTATCCCGGGATAAATTATCCCGGAATTACTATACCACCAAATGGGAGGGATAACTTATCCCGGTACTAATTCCTAATCCTGGGATAAGTTATCCCAAGCTTTCCAACCAAACAAGAAAATAAATGGTACTTAAAATTTATCCTGGAATTAACTCTCCCTATCCATCACACCAAACGATCCCTAAATGTCTCTTTTGTTATAGTGATAGTAGAGAAAAAATAAGGGAAAATGCATAAGTATCCCCCAGCCTATGACCAAAATCCCTGAGATACACACCTAACCTTTACTAAG
The DNA here is from genome assembly GCA_029582725.1 of Solanum chiquidenum. Classification (NCBI taxonomy): domain Eukaryota; kingdom Viridiplantae; phylum Streptophyta; class Magnoliopsida; order Solanales; family Solanaceae; genus Solanum; species Solanum chiquidenum. Next base: position 665 of record JAJOOS010002360.1, read on the forward strand.
GTCCTATTACCCCCCCTCCCCCGAACTTATTTTATATATAATTTTCTATCCCTTTTCGGCCTGTGTGGCACTATCTTGTGGGACCAGCGCGTGTTGACAATTTTTTCAAGAATAGTGCCACATAGGCTGAAAAGGGGTAGAAAATTATATATAAAATAAGTTCGGGGGCAATAGGACCTTAGTAAAGGTTAGGTGTGTCTCAGAAATTTTAGTCATAGGCTGGGGGTACTTATGCATTTTCCCAAAAAATAATAATTTTCCTTATTATTATATCAAAAGCAAGCACACGGTGTAAACACCTCTTATATCATGATCAGTTTGGCAATGGTTGCACCAGTCTCAATCACCACATTATGCACACAGATTTTAGTCAATATCTTGAATACATATTAGTTTGATGCACACAAAAAATCACCAGAAGCATCTCTAAACACAACAACACGTGTTATGTATTTATTAACTTGCTAATGGCTTGTATAGGAATCTATAGTGAGCATGGCAGTTGCTGGAGCAATCATAGGTGCAGCAATTGGTGGTTGGCTTAATGACAAATTTGGGAGGAAAAGTGCTATACTCATTGCTGATTTCCTCTTCTTTGTTGGAGCTGTGATTATGGCATCAGCAATGAATAGCACTTCTCATAGTTGGTAGAGTCTTTGTTGGACTTGGTGTTGGTATGGCATCAATGACTGCTCCTTTATACATATCAGAGGCTTCTCCTGCTAAAATTAGAGGTGCCCTTGTTAGTACCAATGGATTTCTCATCACTGGAGGACAATTCTTGTCCTATCTTATTAACCTTGCGTTCACCAAGGTATGTATACTTGTTCCAACTGAGAACCAGCGTGGAGCCAAGTAGGGCCGAGGGGGTTCAATTCATCTCCTTCACAGGAAATTACATTACACTGTTTATACATGGCTAAAATTGTTCTTTATGTATATATAGTAGATGTTAAACCTTCTATGACTTCTTCGCTTGTTTACTTCTTTCATATTTTGAAACCCCTTTAGTGGCCAGGAACACAATCTGGTGTGAAGAGGGGTGTTCTGTTTTGCTGTTCGGCCTAATATGTTAGCTTTTACAAAATTCATAACTCTGGAACAACATATTGTATAAGTTACTTTAAACATTTCTAAGAAACTTATTAGTATCTGTTTCTGGTGCGTACAGGGAAGACAATTTAAGGCGTAGAACATGCATGCGATGTTAATTGAAGCTTATTTTTTTACTGTAGGCACCAGGCACCTGGAGATGGATGCTTGGAGTAGCAGGATTGCCCGCCCTCCTTCAGTTCATATTAATGCTTCTTCTTCCTGAATCGCCTCGTTGGCTTTGTCGCAAGGTCAATGCAATTGTTGTAGCAGATCATCCACTTTATTTTCCAAGATATACTAGTTAAATTCGATTAGTATTTAACTAGTATTCCACTAATCACAATGTTTTCTTGATAAAAACAGGGGAGGCAAGAGGAAGCTAAGACAATACTAAGAAGATATATTCAGCTGAGCAAGTTGAGGTCGAAATTCAAGCTCTTAAAGAATTAGTAGACAAAGAAATTGAAGAAAACAAAGTATCTGAAAACATCAACCTCTTCAAACTATGCCAGACGAAAACAGTACGTCGTGGACTAATAGCTGGAGTTGGTCTCCAAATCTTCCAACAATTTGTAGGCATAAACACTGTCATGTATTACAATCCTACTATCATTCAGCTGGCTGGAATTGCCTCGAATCGGACAGCTCTCCTTCTATCACTTGTTCAGCGGGGCTAAATGCTTTTGGCTCGATTGTGAGCATATATTTTATAGACAGGACTGGAAGGAAGAAGCTTCTTATAATAAGCTTGTGTGGTGTTGTGATTTCTCTGGGGTTTCTATCAGCAGTGTTCTATGAGGCGACTTCAACTTCAACAGCAGTTAGTATGACGGAGACATCTCACTTTGCAGCAAATTTCACTTGTCCTGCTTACCATGATGCTGCTTCTGCTAGTTCTTGGGATTGTACTAGGTGTCTTAAAGCTTTTCCTAGTTGTGGCTTCTGTGCTTCACCTCAAAATAAGGTAATAATGACCCCTAATATGCTACTTCCTCCGTCCAGTTTTACTTTGTCCACTGTACTAAAAATATATATTCACTTTTATTTGTCCAATTTGGAAAATCAAGAAATAATTAATCTTTTTATACCTATTCTATCCTTATAATTAAGCACTATTCATTTTCGAAAACAAGGAACATAAAGGGTGATATAATAACATTATCAATTTATTAATTACTTTTTAAGGAGCGTGTCAAGTGAAAAATGAATATTTTCTATGCTAAAAATCTTGATATTCAATACAGTGTAAACTTAACACAAGTTTGTTTAATTTTTTCTTTTTGTAGTTGCTGCCTGGGGCATATCTCATGTCTAATGATACTATTAAGGATGCTTGTCATGATCAAGATAGTTTATGGTACACAAGAGGATTCCCTAGTAGATATGGATGGCTAACCCTACTCGGGCTAGCGCTATACATCCTTTTCTTCTCTCCGGGAATGGGTACCGTTCCATGGATTGTTAACTCAGAGATATACCCTTTAAGATTACAAGGGGTTTGTGGAGGAATAGCTGCAACAGCAAACTGGATTTCAAACCTTGCTGTAGCACAATCCTTTTTGTCATTGACACATGCCATTGGAACATCATGGACATTCCTTGTATTTGGAGTCATCTCTGTTGTAGCCCTGTTTTTTGTCCTGATTTGTGTTCCAGAAACTAAGGGGCTTCCAGTTGAGGAAATTGAGAAGATTTTGGAGAAAAGAAGTTTACATATGATGTTTTGGAAGAAAAGGGCTAATGAGAAGAATGGTGGAGAAAATGATACCAATAAAGAAGGGGAAGGAGATGTATGAAGATTGAAGATATGTTAAAACAAACATAGATAGCTTTGATTCGAATTGGGAATCCTTTAATTAGTTACAGTGTTTGATAGGATTTCCAAATCATTGAAGACAAATAATTAATATGATATGGATTATTGGTCAAGTTGGATCATTGATAAGAATTTTCTTCAAGGAAACTTAAGAGTAACTTCTTCCTCAATCTTCCCTTCTCTTTATTCATAGTTTTTGGTTTTTTCATGCTCATTCCCAATTTTGGACTTCAAAACATGCAAGATAGAGAGGATTCTTGTAAGTAATTAATGGGCCTTTTGGTAGTAGCATAGAGTTATGAAGGGATTAATTATCAGTAAATTTATGTATCATTTTATGTAGATATAAGTTCTGCATGTTTTAGGTAAGGGAAACAACACAAATTCCACTAGTTTATGGTCTAATTACGTGTTTTCATGTGAATTATCGAAATTATCATTCGTGCCATATATCAGTCTACAGATTCATGTTTCTGGTACGTCCAGATACATGTATCTCTAATACATGAGGTCAAAATTAGGTGTAATTCGTTCCAGTTGCATTGTATCCAAGTGGATTCACATGTATCTGACTCTCTCGCTCACCTCTCTCCTATCTCACTCACCTCTCTTCTCTCTCACTTGTCTCTCTCCCTTTCTCGCTTGCCTCTCTCCCTTTCTAGCTCGTTCTCTCCCGATCTATATTTCAGAATGTATATGAGATATATGTATCTAGTGTGATTTGCATGTACTTGGAATATATAAACTCTCTCACTCCCCCCCCCCTCCCTCCCTCCCTTATCTCGCTCATCTCTTTCTCTCTCTCGCCTCTCTATCTATGTATCTATATTTTAGAATGTATTTGGTAGCAAACATACATGTATCTAGTAGTATCTTACCAGAAATTTGGTATGAAATTATTAATTATTGAGATGATATGTAATTATTTCAAACTATAGAGGTAATTAGTAAATATAATAGAAATTTTTGTGGAGTTAGGTGGTTTTTGTTTTAATTATACATGTATAAGTATAAGTCATGTATATCACTATATGCCATGTGTATTTCAAGTTTATGTTCTTTCTATATATATACAAAACAAAATGACGTACACATAATAAACAATGTATCTCAAGTACAAATAATCCCTCCAGCACTCGGTACAATCCTCTCCACAATTCACTGGAAGCATCTCATTATTCTATCATTCTATGTATACAATGATGTTATACACATATATACATTGATACAGAAATATTTATTAAGTGTATATCCAGTTTCTCACGGCCCCTCCACCACCAATTACAATCTTTTCTACCACTCACTAGAAACATCTCACAACTTTCCAATTCACATTTATCACCTCCAAAACATCTTCTCAAAATTCAGAACTATGTAAAACTTTGTGTTACATGTTGTGGAAGTAATATATATATATATAGTAGTGTACTGAGTTAGGTATGTAAAATTTGTGTAATATTGCTTTCGCGAGAACATGAATAGAGAAAAAGACGTCAAATACAATAGGGAAATTACGGAAAACGTTGGTAATTCCCTATTTGGCACTGAATCTAGGTGCTAAAGTTTTATGTATCTTAGCCCCTATAAGTGCATAGATAATTAATTATATGTAGGTTTTTTTTTTCTTTTTTTTCCAACCAATGTGAATATTTCTATTAACAGAAAAATGCCACTTACAAGCTAAGAGCACCATTCCTCATTACCCTGCAAAGGGATGAATGAGTTAACGTCTCAAACTAAAAAAAAAAAGAAAAAAAAAAGAAACCAAAGTCTAGTTACATAAGTTTTACCAAAAAACTTCTACATCTACTCGCTCTTTTAGAACTCTTATACATTTCTATCCTTTCCACTATTTCACGAGTGATTTCCTTTACTATATCTGCAGGTTGTATGTTGACTCCTTTACACTATTTTCAGTTTTTTGCTTTCCAAATGTGATAGACCATAGCTCCCCACAGTGCTCCCATCATTTCCTTCTTGAATCTCTTCCAATATTTTTCTTAATCAGTTCCAAAATGCTATTCAGCTTCCTTGCAGGAAGCAGTGACCGCGCCAAACATTTTATGAATGGTGTGCAAAATTTTAAAAAGTAATTAACAAAAAAATAGTGAGTGGATTCACATTTATCTTGCTCAACCTTGTGATTTTACCATAAACAACATAAATAATTTGTTTTTCATCAAATACAATTTGTCTAACTTTTTATCTTCAATTTGAGATCTCAATTATAAAAAAAATCTTCAATTTGAGTTGCGTTTAGTTATAAAATGCATGGTAGATTTTATAAATTGAGATAATAGTTTTAAAATGAATGAGTAGAGATTTTTACTGAACACGTATTGCATATTCAAGAAAAATAACACTAGTTTATCGATTTTTACTTGAATCTAAAGTAATTTTCAATCTTTGATTTGTTACTTAATTTTAATGGATGTTAAGTTTCTCGTGTTTCGATAGTAATGTGTGAAAATCATAATAAATTTTTTCAAATCGTTAGTTCTCTTGATTCACTTATAAAATCATGAAAGAAATTTACCTATAATTAAAAAAAAAAGTCAATTCAAACCTCCCAATAACCTACTAATTAGGAGAGAATGGAAAATATAGTGATACATTTATTGTCACATCACAAAATAGGGGAGTAACTGGCACTCGATACCCTATAAGATCGAGTTACCCACTAAAACATACTAGCTAAACAAACTGTGAGACAAAAAGATTGGGCAGCACAACCTCTAAAAAGTGAAGTCTGGACCCTGAAGGTCATGACCTGAATGAGAATAAATCATACAAACAATGGTAGACAAGCCAAAAAAAAAGAAGATGTACTATCTAGCTGACGAGGCCACAACCGAAGACATACCTACTTACACACACATATATATACATGCCAAGACTATGGGTTGGAGACTGCCTATGAGTGATATAAGCACTGTCGGGACAAGGCCCCAACTATACCCAAACTGTACAACAAAAGTAGACATCCTCTGATAGCCCCTGAATAAGATGGAGCTTACCAACTCACATCTGAACCTGAATCCTAGCGAGTGGGTCAATTAGAGTCCCTGCCTGTACTTGCTCGCACAAAACAAAAAGCAGTGTCCTCAGGCAAAAGGACGTCAGTACGAATAAAAATGTATGGTATGTAAAGCGGAAAGTAGAATCATAAATATTTACTGTAAAAGGGTAGTAGAGATACCACCTAAAACTGAAACTCAAATAATCTCCATGGCTGACATTTGCCCTCCTACTATTTAAATATGCATGGTATGCTCGTATAATCATATGTCGTGAATACATATATATAGATGCAAATGCATGACATATCCAACCAAATGCTAGCAATGGCGGTGCCTTCCGGTAGCGAACTGACATCATGTTCGCCAACTTGTGGCCATATGTGTCTCATACGTATACATATAGGCAATAGGCCCCATACCTTCCGATTATAGCTCGGGAGTAGAATGCATAGCATGTCATGTCATGGATTTATAACACCTATATGTTACTGTTGTCATGTTGCCAATCTTGGCCCGTTTGTAGTCTTGTTATCATAACCCATAATCACTTGCGTATAACGTGTAACCATCTCATGGAACCTCATATGTTCTTCAAAATAAGCTTGAAAAGTTGACTCGAATTTTAGAAAGATAACCTAACCCTGCAGATATTCATAAAAAGTTGAAGGTGATTTAATTAATTCCTAACTTGGTTCCTAGATAATTTATAAAAGAAGTATTTCAAAAACCAAGTGTTCTAATAGTTTAAACATTTAAGTTTATATTAGAGAGTTTAGAAGATCGTGAGATACTTTAAAAAAATTTCATAATAACTTTACTGGGGAAAGAGGGATGGTGACAAGTAATAAGGATCTCCCGTGATATTTTAAGTCATATCACCCAAAGAAGAATAAGAATTCATACATGCGGACATATAATCAAGGAAACCAATAAAATGACATGTAGATGTCGAATACTCTATTTATCCGAACGAGCGGAATATCAAAATAATAGAATCATGAAAATAATTCAGTTGGCATCCCAATGTCTTTCACTAAAGGTCTTTCTAGCAAGAGAATAACAAAATATCACATTCGTCGTTTTAGGAATTTCTCAGGAGTGGTGCTAAAATGAGGGACAAAGCTTAGCCTTTACATACCTTTCAAATGAACGCTCGAATGTCCATAACTTCTTCACAAAAGTTATTCCTTACGTCCTAAGCTTCACAAACACTATATATACACAATTGGTACACACCTATAAACAATTCATAATTGATCTTAAATCGGCAGATTTGCCAAATGGCCCCAACTTGACGAAACGTCCGTAGAACTTCATAAAAACAATCATAAAAGAGTCCCGAGATGATTAACTTAGTTTACCAAATGTAAACCTTGAAGAAACACCAATAACTAAAAAATTATATCTTCAAAAACTAGCTCCAAACACAGCTAATAGAAGGGGAAAATAATTCCCACGTGAAGATATCACGTTTCTAGGCACAAGGGCAACCTTTAATGGTAGAAATCGTCAAAAACTAACCTTCATTATGCAATAACTCCATTAGAACCATCTCTTAAGCTTTCTTTCTGGTTAGGGAGTGAAAATATATGTTTTTATGGCTTAAAACGTTGAGTAAGCCAACGTACCACATTTATTGACCCGACCCGGATCATGACCCGGTTTCTGCCCAAGCAGTCCACAGTAAAACCTTCATAACTTTTTACTTTGATGTTAGTTTGATACGGGGTTTTGTGCATTGCAAACTAGACTCGTAGCCCTTAGATTTAATGGGACATATTCCTTCTAATTCTTTATATATTTGGAGAAAACATCCAAGACATTTGACCCAACGTTAAGAAAATATTATTAGAGAAGCTTCAATAACTTTTGCCGACCTTAGTTTCACTAATTTTCTTGACTTCAAAACTTAACATACGATCCTTGTGCTATTATAATACCTCATAACACATTATTCTTAGAATGTTGTACACTCATAGGCTTATCCATAAGGTATGAGACAATTTAAACCTTTCAAACGGGCGAAGTTCTACCCAAGCCATTTCTTTAGTCATGAACTTTGTTTGAGGGGTCCCTTTGACCTAAAACTTTAGTTTAGTTCCTTGATATTGCCACCTATTTACAATATTAATCTTCAATGTATGATGCAAAGCCATATACACCTCATATAACCATGCCATGCTACGCCACATATATTATGCAAGAATAGAGAAAAAGTACGAGATCTTACATTCTCCCCCTCTTATGAACATTTACCCTTGAATGGATCTAGACAATTCCTTGGTTGCGTGTTTCTTTTTTCTCATAGGACTTTATTTGCGAGTCTACATTTGTTACAGTCGCAAACCTTAAGTCAAATTCTAAAAAATTTAACTACTAAGATTTTCATAGCTATCTCGTAAGAAGACATATAAAAATCACCTTCAAGCTACTTAAAATCTAATTAAGTTGTTGTGAAGAAATAACTGCCAATTATTGAAATGTGACTCACCTTAAGTCGTAAAAAGTTGGGGGTACTCCTTCCTCATTTCCTCTTCCGCTTCCCAAGTCATTTCCTCGACGTTGTTATTTCTCTATAACACTTTCATAGAAGCTACATCTTTAGTTCGAAGCTTTCTTACTTGCCAATCTAAAATCGCTATTGGTACCTCTGCATAAGATAAATCTTCAGCGATCGAATATTTTCATTGGGCATAATACGTGAAGGATCTCCAATGCACTTCCTTAACATAGAAACATGAAATATAGGATGGACTGATTCCAATTCTGAAGGCAAATCAAGCTCGTATGTCACCATACCGATCTTCTGAATAATCTTATACGGTCCAACGTGCCTAGGACTGAGCTTCCCTTTCTTTCTGAATTGCCTGATGCCCTTCATAGGCGATACTTTCAAGAAAACCCAATATTTTACATCAAACTCTAAGTTCCGTCGGCGAACATCTGCATAAGACTTCTACCGACACTGTGATGTGTGAAGCCGATCTCTAACAAGCTTAACCTTTTTAATCGCTTGTTGGACTAGATTGGGACCTAGCAAATCTGCTTCCTCGAGCTCAAACGAACCGATCGGGGACCTACACTTTTAACAGTATAGTGCTTCGTAAGGGGCCATCTGAATACTAGCGTGAAAGTTGTTATTATAAGCGGACTCGATAAGAGGTAGATGTTGATCACAACTTCCTTTAAAATCCAGGACACAAGCAGGTAACATATCCTCAACCGTCTAAATAGTACGTTTTGCCTGTCCATCAGTTTGTGGATGAAAAACGGTGCTAAGGTTTACCTGAGTGCCTAGACCCTGAAACGATCTCCAAAAATGTGATGTAAATTGAGCTCCTCGATCTGAGATAATAGATAATGGAACTCCATGAAGGTGAACAATCTCCTGAATGTAAAGCCTGACATAATCTTTAGCTGAATATGCCATCCTAACTGGAAAGAAATGAGCAGATTTTGTCAGCCTATCGATAATTACCCAAATGGAATCAAACCTTCGTGGAGTGCGAGGCAAACTAGTGATGAAGTCCATATTTATCATATCCCATTTCCATAATGGAAGCTCAATATACTGGGTTAGACCTCCAGGCCTCTGATGCTCTACTTTAACTTGTTGACAGTTGGGACATTCAATTACCATCTCCACTATATTTTTTTTCAAGCCCTTCCACTAATAGATCTGCCTAAGGTACCAATACATCTTCGTTTCTCCAGGGTGAGCTGCATATCTAGAATAATGGGCCTCTAAAAGAATCTTTGTACGGAGCTCTCCAACTGCCGGTACACATAAGCGACCATGGTGTCTAAGGACTCCATCTCTAGTTAGCTCAAATAAATGTTGTTGCTGTTGTGGAATCTTTTCCCTCAATTTCCTAAGCTCAGGATCTTCATGTTGCCGCCTTTTCACTTCAGTCACAAAGGAAGATTATGTCATATTCTTAACGACAACACCTCTGCCTCATGCATCTATCAAACGTACTTGCAAATTAACTAGCTGGCATAGGTCTTTTGTAATTCCAGCCTTATCAGCTTCAACATGACTTAGAGTACCCATGGACTTTCGGCTGAGCGCATCATCAACAACATTAGCTTTACCGGGATGAAATAAAATGTCAACATCGTAGTCCTTTAATAATTCTAGCCATCTCCTTTGTCGTAGGTTCAAATCCCTCTACTTAAGTAAGTACTGAAGGCTCTGGTGATCGGTGAAAATATCTGTATGAACCCCGTATAGATAATGCCTCCAAATTTTTAGGGAAAAAACAACTACAGTCAACTCAAGATCGTGTGTAGGATAATTCTGCTCATGCTTCCGCAACTGTCTAGAGGCGTATGCAATAACCTTACCATGCTGCATAAGAACAAAGCCTAGGCCAATTCTTGAGGCATCACAATAAACAACATAGCCCTCATTACCATCTGGAAGAGTTAGGATAGGTGCAGTGGTAAGCCTTTCTGGTAGTTCCTGAAAGCTTTGTTCGCATGCCTCGGTCCACTAAAACTTAGTTGCCTTATGTGTCAATTTTGTCAGTGGTGCAGAGATAGAAGAGAATCCCTCCACAAACCTTGGGTAATACCTTACCAAGCCTTAAAAGTTATGAACCTCCGTTGGATTCAAGGGCCTCGTCCAAGTCATCACTGCTTCAATATTTTGTCCATCAACCTTAATACCCTAACTTGTAATAACATGACCAAGAAAAGCTACTGAAGTAAGCCAAAAATCACATTTAGAGAATTTAACATATAACCTGCAATCTTGGAGAGTCTGCAATACAGCTCGCAAGTGGTTTGCATGCTCAGCTTCTGACCGTAAATATATAAGAATGTCATCAATAAACACAATCACAAATTCATCAAAGAATGGTTTGAAGACCAGATTCATAAGATCCATAAAGGGTGCTGGGGCATTTGTAAGCCCGAAAGACATGACAAGAAATTGAAAATGGACATACCTCATCCTAAATGTTGTTTTTGGGATATCAACTTCCCTGACTCGCAGCTGATGGTGACCAGACCACAAGTCAATCTTGGAAAAGCATTTGGCACCTTGTAACTGGTCGAATAAGTCATCAATCCGTGGAAAAGGATATTTATTCTTTATAGTGACTTTATTTAGTTGTTTATAGTCAATACACATCCGTAAGGATCCATCTTTAATTCGAACAAAGAGCACTGGGGTACCCCATGGAGAAGTACTTGGCCTGAAAAAGCCTTTATCGAGCAAGTCCTTTAGTTGTTCCTTCAATTCTCTTAGCTCTGCAGGTGTCATTCTATAGGGAGGAATTGATATAGGTTGCGTATCAGGAAGCAAGTATATAGCGAAATCAATTTCCCTTTCTGGGGAAATTCCTGGAAGATCATCAGGGAATACCATTGGAAATTCATTCACGATAGGAATTGACTGAAGAGTCATGGGCTCCTTATCAGTATCCTGTACATGAACCATATGGTATATACAACCTTTAGCAATCAACTTTACAGCCCTAAGGTATGAAATAAACTTACCCTTAGGTGTGGCTGTATTACCCTTCCACTCAAGGATTGGCTTACCTGGAAAGTAAAATCTGACTATCTTTGCACGACAATCAATATTAGCATATCAAGCTGCCAACCAATACATACCCATGATAACATCAAAATCTAGCATAATCAACTCAACTAAATTAGTGGGGGTTGGACGATCATTAATTAACACCTTGCAACCTCGATAGACATGACTAACTAAAATAGAGTCGCCAACGGGTGTAGACATTTCAACTGGTTGTGGCAACAACTCAAATTTCATGTCAACCTTACTAGCAATAAATGGAATAATATATGAAAATGTGGAGCCAGGGTCTATCAATGCGTAAACAACTTGAGAAGATATCGTCAATATACCCGTAACAACATCAGGGAATGCCTATGAATCCTGTCATCCCGTGAGTGCATAAAAGTGGTTCTGGCCACTGCTCAAACCTGTATCTCATTCACCTCTCCCTCTACCACTGAGTAGACTGTGGTCTTGGTCGTAGGGCACAGATTGAGGGTGAAGATGTTGTTGTGGATCCTGAAGGCTGAGCTAGATCACCTCTGTTCAACCTCGGGCATCGACTAATAAAATGTCTTGTCTGCCCACAATGATAACATGCAGTTGAACCCTGTCTAAACTGCCCAGTGTGTGGCTTACCGCACTGTGTACATAAAGGATTGGGATGTCTTATCTGTACAGAATGATCATGTCGACGACCCTCAGGCTGGCCCGAGCTATGACCTGGTCCTGACTGACTATAACAATCAAACCACGGTCCCTGCACCTGTGGTGAGACACTAACCGCTAGCCGAGGTGGATATCGATGGAATGGTGGCCTAAAATCACCATATGGCTCCCTATAAGATCCCATAGTACGGGCCCTCTTACTCTGCTTCTTATCCCTGCGAGTATCACGAATCCGTTTAGAAAGGTCCTCTGTAGTCTGAGCAAATGCATGTATGCGAGAAATATCTACATCATCTGATATGGATGCTACCCTACAATCTCTAATCAGATGATCTGTCAAACCATCAACATAACGATGAACTCTGGCTCTCATGGTACGTACAATATCTGGTGCATATCTTGCCAAAGAATTAAACCTGTGGCTATAATCCCTCACACTCATGGTTCCTTGCTTTAGATTGATAAACTGATCAAGATGGGCCTCTCGAACTTCTCGTGGCAAATAGTGGGCAAGGAAGACCTCAGAGAAGTCATCCCACTATGCTGGCGGAGCATCAGTTCCTCTAGATCTCTCCCATGCCTCATACCAAAGGATGACTACATCACGTAGCCGAAAAGAAGCCAACTTCACAACCTCTGTGACGGAGGCATGCATCACCCTCAATACTCTATATATATGGTCTATAAAGTCCTTTGATCTTCACTAGGACTAGATCTTGTAAATAACGAAGGGTCCAAATGAAGAAACTCTCGTACCTTCAAACTTTCTGACCGGTCTCTCCGAGTATCTACTCCTGAATCCACTAGTCAGCAACTGAACTGCCTCCCTCATCCCCTACTTCCAATCTCTGGTGGATGAACCATAGGTACTGGAGGTCCCGTATACCTAGCTTCTTCAGGTACTAATGGAACTAGTGAGGCTGGGGGTACTACATCTCCTCGGGCTTCAACATGTGTCGGGGAGGCTAGTACTAGGGGTACTGGAAATTCACCCTGGGCCTCCGAGGGAAATCTATCCCTTTGACCAGGTGGGGAACGACTATTACCTTCCATTGGATCCATACCTATCTCTCAATCTGCCATATCCAGAGCAAGTGTAGCCTATTAGATAAGAAACATAAAGCACAATTTAGATTTCAAATGTTCTTATACTTTTGCACTATAACACGATCTATCAGTTTAATGAAATGTAACCATTCCTAATTTCTCTGTAGCCTCTTGATTTTATGTGTGGTGCACAACACACCCATAAACAAGACTATACTAGACATGGCTTGTGAACCCACCTGGGATACAACCTGCTTTGATACCAAGTTTTTTACACCCCAAAATAGGGGGAGTAACTGGCACTCGATACCCTATAAGATCGATTTACCCACTAAAACATACTAGCTTAACAAACTGTGAGACAAAAAGATTGGGCAGTACAACCTCTAAAAAGTGAAGCCTGGACCCTAAAGGTCATGAACTGAATGAGAATAAACCATACAAACAATGGTAGACAAGCCAAAAAAAATAAAGATGTACTATCTAGCCAACGAGGCCACAACTGAAGACATACCTACTTACACACACATATATATACATGCAAAGACTATGAATTGGAGATTGAAACATACAAAAGAAAACCCAGAATATTGTGTCCACAATAGCCTCTATGAGTGATATAAGCATTGTCGGGACAAGGCTCCTACTATACCCAAACTGTACAACAAAAGTAAACATCCTCTAATAGCCCCAGGATAATATGGAGCTTCCCAACTCACAGCTGAACCTGAATCCTAGTGGGTGGGTCGATTAGAGTCCCTGACTGTACCTGCTCGCACGAAACAAAAAGCAACGTCCTCAGGCAAATGGACGTCAGTACAAATAAAAATGTACTGGTTTGTAAAGCGAAAAGTAGAATCATAAATATTTACTGTAAAAGGGTAGTAGAGATAGCACCTGAAACTGAAACTCAAATAATCTCCATGGCTGACATTTGACCCCCTACTATTTAAATATGCATGGTATGCTCATATAATCGTATGTCGTGAATACATATATATAGATGCAAATGGATGACATACCCAATCAAATGCTAGCAATGTTGGTGCCTTCCGGTAGCGAACCGGCATCATATTCGCCAACTTGTGGCCATATGTGTCTCATACGTATAAATATAGGTAATATGCCTTGTACCTCCCGATTAAAGCTCGGGAGTAGAATGCATAGAATGTCATGTCATGGATTTATAACACCTATATGTTATTGTTGTCAGGTTGCCAATCTTTGCCCGTTTGTAGTCTTGTTCTCATAACCCCAAAATCACTTTCGTATAACATGTAACCATCTCATGGAACCTCATATGTTCTTCAAAATAAACTTGAAAAGTTAACTCGAATTATAGAAAGATAACCTAACCTTGCCGATATTCATAAAAAGCTTAAGGTGATTTACTTAGTTCCTAACTTGGTTCCTAGATAATTTATAAAAGAAGTATTTCAAAAACCAAGTGTTCTAATAGTTTAAACATTTAAGTTATATTAGAGATTTTTGAAGATCGTGAGTTACTTTAAAGATTTTTCATAATAATTTCAGTGGGGAAAGAGGGGTGGTTACAAGTAATAAGGGTCTCCCGTGATATTTTAAGTCACATCACCCAAAGAAGAATAAGAATTCATACATGCGAACATATAATCAAGAAAACTGATAAAATGACATGTAGATGTCGAATACTCTATTTATCTGAACGAGTGGACTATCAAAATAATATAATCATGAAAATAATTCAGCTGAGATGCCAATGTCTTTCACCGAAGGTCTTTCTAGCAAGAGAATATCAAAATATCACATTCGGTGTTTTAGGAATTTCCCAGGAGTGGTGCTAAAATGAGGGACGGAGCTTAGCCTTTACATACCTTTCGAATGGACGCTCGAATGGCCGTAGCTTCTTCACGAAAGTTGTTCCTTACGTTCTAAGCTTCACAAACACTATATATACACAACTGGTACGCACCTATAAACAGTTCATAATTGATCTTAAATTGGCAGATTTGCCAAATGGCCCCAACTTGATGAAACGTCCGTAGAACTTCATAAAAACAATCATAAAAGAGACCCGAGATGGTTACCTTAGTTAACCAAGTGTAAACCTTGAAGAAACACCAATAACTAAAAATTTATATCTTTAAAAACTAGCTCCAAACGCAGCTAATAGAAGGGAAAAATGATTGCCACGTGTAGAGATCACGTTTCTAGGCACGTGGGCAACCTTTAATGGTAGAAATCGTCAAAAACTAACCTTCATCATGCAAGAACTCCATTAGAATCATTTCTTAAGCTTTATTTATGGTTAGGGAGTGAAAAGAAATATTTTTGTGGCTTAAAACGTTGAGTAAGCCGACATACCACATTTATTGACCCGGCCCGGATCATGACCCGGATTCTGGCTAAGCAGTCCGCAATAAAACCCTCATAACTTTTTACTCCGATGTTAGTTTGATACGGGGTTTTGTGCGTTGCAAACTAGACTCGTAGCCCTTAGATTTAATGGGACATATGCCTTCTAACTCTTTATATATTTGGAGAAAACATCCAAGACATTTGACCCAACGTAAAGAAAATATTATTAGAGAAGCTTCGATAACTTTTGCCGACCTTAGTTTCATTAATTTTCTTGACTTCAAAACTTAACATACGACCCTTGTGCTATTATGATACCTCATGACACACTATTCTTAGCATGTTGTGCACTCATAGGCTTATCCACAAGGTATGAGTCAATTTAAACCTTTCAAACGGGCGTAGTTCTACCCGAGTCATTTCTTTAGTCATGAACTTTGTTTGAGGGGTCCCTTTGACCTAAAACTTTAGTTTAGTTCCTTGATATTGCCACCTATTTGCAATCTTAATCTCCAATGTACGATGTAAAGTCATATACACCTCATATAACCATACCATACTAGGCCACATATATTATGCAAGAACAGAGAAAAAATATGGGATCTTACATATATGTAATTGCACATAAATTTTTTTCTAATTTTTTGGTAGATACATCTTAGAAATATTCTTATATATTATTTAATATAGATAAATATCTAAATTAAAGTTTCAATTAAATTTAATAATTAATGAGCATTCTGTCATAATTTAGGTTACATACTTTTAGTTTTTAGTTTATCACAAAATGAATGTTATCTATAATTTAATTTTTTTTACTTAGCTATGTAAAATAATTAAATAGTGTCATAGAGAGACAATTAAAAAAATTAAAAAGAAAGTTACTAAAAGACCCACAAAAAATAGGTAAAAGAATTAAAAAGAAATTTAAAGTTAAAAAACTTAAAGGAACAAAAAATCGAACCTTTGACCTCCGGCCTTGAGGCCTCACGCATGCTCATTACCACTGAGCCAAATTATGATAAGGTTGTGCAAACCTAAGTATATATTAACAATTTCATAAACTTGACCTATACGTACGGTATAATTTTTCGATGAAGGGTGTTCACTTGCACACCCTTCATTGGCTGTACTCCGCCCTTGGCAGGCAGGTTGATATTTGACCAGCTTAGGAGTGCTTCTCTCACCTTTGTAACATATTCACAGTCTACAAACAAGTGTTTATTTGTTTCCATCACTGTATCTTGACATAAGCAACATTTACTGTCATCAACTTGTATATTCATGTTCAATAACCTTTCTTTTGTGAGCAATCTTTTTTGTGTTGCTAACCACATGATGAACCTTTGCCTAGCCAATAAGACATAATTTCAAATTAGTTCTGCAGTTTTCAGATTTGCTTGATGGCCCAATAGGGCAAGATATCCCCTGGTGATTGAGTATTCTCCACTAGTTGTAAGATAGAGTTGTCCATGTGTATACCAATGCTGCATTTGGTTCTTTAGTGACGTTATTTTCCTCCAATACCAGTTGTTGTCGACTGGAGCTCGATGATTTCAAATAGTATCTGCTTTGATGTATACCCCACACCTATTTCACCCATAGAGACTCTTTATTTACAGCTATCTGCCATACTAGCTTGTCTACAGAAGCCACATTCCATTTTCCACGCCCTTTAATATTTAGACCTCATTGCCTCTTTGGAAAACAAACTTTTTCCCAGGATACTAATGATGCTTTCTTCTTTTCTCCACTACCCCCCCCCCCTCCCTCCCTCCCCACAAATAGTCTCTACATTTCTTGTCCACCTCCTTTACTACACTCCGAGGAAGTGTGAATACTGATCCCCAAAAACTAAGCTTCCCTACATAGAACAATTGCTTTGCATAGGTGTTTTTAATCTACAATCCTGCTTGTTAGCTTGTCCACAAGTTGATGACATTCCATTTTACTCCACCTCTTGAAAGTGAGTGGGAGTTTCAAGTATCTTATGGGAAAAGATCCTATTGCGAATTCAGTGATACTCAACAATTGCTTCTCTACTTCTTCAGTCACTCCTGCTAGGAATAAGTTTGACTTCTCCATGTTTGCCACAAGCCCAATTGTGGCACTGAAATGAATCAAAACTTCCATAACTCTTTTAACAAACTTAGTCTCTCCTTTACAGAAGATTATGAGATCATCTGCAAATATAAGATATGTATTGATCGTGCAAATAATATGTTCTCTCTATTTCAAATTAATTGAATTGTTGAGATGTTTCACACCCTTTAAAAAAAGAAAATTAAGACATAAATTAGACATAACTTTCCATTTTTACCCTTATAATTAATAATTGTCAAATTTATGATTAAAATAACTAAATATTAATTAATAACTAATTCAAATACTAACTAATGAAGGGTAAAATTGGAAGAACATTCTAAAAATAGTCTCGAAAATTGAACATTAAGTTAATTTGAAAAATAAAAAATGTCTCAACAATTCAATTAATTTGAAATGGTGAGAGGATTTATATAATCAAGTCATTCATTAAAGATGATCATTAATTGATGATTTGATAAATATGATAACCAACATATTCTCACATGTTAATTAAATTCCAATGATAATATCAGTAAAGATCTTTACATGATAACCAATAAATAGCTCTTAAATCTATAATTGTAATATATATGAGACCAATTATGTACCCCGAATCAATTTAGTAGTAGTTAATCATCCTATAATTCTTGAAGCAGCGCCTAACGAATATTGAAGCTGATTTATAAAATTGCTTCAGACCAGTCAAAAGGTGTTTTTCAAAAAACATTTATGAATTATGACATAAAATATTACAAATAGAAAAAACGGTTTTTTTTTCATGATCATCAGGTCAAAATAAATATTTATATGCTTTTAATTATTTAAATATTCACCACCTTAAAAAATTATACTACGACAATTATGTACACTGTAAATCTATGGGCTATACAATTCAAAATTTGTATATCTTAATAGAATACAATAGTATAGTTCAACTTGTCAATTATTCTCTTTTTAATATAGAAGAAACTATCTAGTTACACAAACATTCCTATCATATTTACTAATTCTACCTATAGTTTGAAATAATTACGTTTTATCTCACTATTTAATAATTTCATACTAGATTTCAAGTCATATACATGCGAATCACACTAGATACACACTATATACATGCATATGTTGTTCAATATACATGTGAATAACACTATATACATGTATATAGTGTGTATCTAGTGTGATTCACATGTATATTGAACAACATATACACGAGTGAGATATGAAAATGGCGAGCGAGATGGGAGGGAGGCGTGGAAGATTTGTCTATGTATCTCACATACATGCGAATCATACTAGATACAAACTATATACATGTATCTGCTGTTATTCACATGTATATGAGACACCATATACACGAGTGAGATATGGGTATGACGAGAGAGATGGGAGGGAGGCTTGAAAAATTTGTCTATGTATCCCAGATACATGCGAATCATACTAGATACAAACTTTATACATGTATCTGGTGTGATTCTCATGTATCTAGGATACCAAATACACAAGCAAGATATGAGAGTGACGAGCGAGATTCGACTCTAAATATGCACGAAGTATGCTACAATTCTTAGGCTGCTTTTAACACATGATGTAAATTCTTTGGGCCAAGCCCATATTAATTTTAGCGGGCTGAATAACAAAACAAGCCCAAATTAGAAATTCCTTCTCCCTTAAATTCTTGCTAAAGCCCCTCCTCACTCAATCACTAAATTGTCTCTTCTCAATCAAATTGTACGTTTCTTTTCTCTCTCTCTCTCTCTCTCTATGTCCCTTTTTTTAGTGTTGTTTCTCACTCCATTATATTGCTTTGTTTGATCAAAACTCTCACTAAATATCGAATTCATGTTATTTTGCTTACCAACATGGATCGTGTCCTCCACCATTAATTAGTGATCTCAGATTTAAAAAAAAATATTCTGTAGGGAGTGTCACCTCCAGAAATGGACCTGATTTACTTGTCTTTTTGTTTTGTTTTGTGTAGATACAAGTTTTGAAGAATGGCGAAGACAAAAATTTCGATGGGAGTGAGATTCATAATCTTTGCTACAACGTTAGCAGCTGCACTTACCATGCTGTCTACCACACAAATGGTTCACATGAAAGATGGATACACTTTTTTACCATCTTATAAGAGTTCCAACAATGGATACTCTTTCAAAGCAACTTACAAGAATTGGAACAGCTTTCAGTAAGAATTTTTCACCAATCAAAAAATTATTTATGTTTAGAATTATTACTTATATCTCTTCTTAAATTTTAGATTCGTCTCTCTTTAATTTGATATTTGAGTTTCATACGTGCATCATCTTTATATAACGTAATTACAAGTAAATCTTTGTGATAAACGGAAGTAAAAATGGTAATTGACTACTATATATCCCCAAGTTAAACCTATTATATATATTATTGTTACTCTTATGATATCAATTAATGTTGATCATAGTTTTGTAGGTCACTGATAATTTTATTTTTTTTGGATTTTCTGTTGTTTATACACATAAGAGAGATCTTCAATTTTAACATACCAGATACCTAAAACAAAATCTTTTTAAAAATAAAAATAAAAATTATGTAACTAGCCAAAAGATCTTAATTTATTTCTTTTTATGGTATATATATTTAGTAAAAATAATTTATTTCCTTACATTTGATACAACTTTGAATGTCAAAGTTCGATCAAGAGAAGGTAAGAAATTATTACTTTCCTTATTTAGTTTATGCGATTTTTGAGGAAATATTGTAGAGCTAGCAAGTAAAATTACCATGCACAATTTTTATTTTTTTTATAAATTATATATATGTATAATCCTAGTCAATATATTATTTTAAAATGTGTGATTACATAATTATAATTAACAAAGTTTATAATAAATTTTGATTATCAGGTTCTTTATTGCCGTGAACTTTCTTGGAGCTGCTTACAACCTACTAGTTATAATCCTTCCTGATGGGAGTCGTCTATGGAAGTTGGTCGTTGTTTTGGATATGGTACTCTACTTGTTTCTCTTATATAATAATTAAAGTTGTTTTCTAAACTGTTTGGGTCAACTTTTGTACACCTCGACTAATTTCATAGAATACATGTCATCATAAAACAAATATAAAAATCACCTAGTATTTTTGTCTCGATTGAAATTGAACCTGAAACCTTATACATCTCTCCTAATTAAGATTCAAGATTTCTTATTAAATAAATAGATAAATCAATAATTATATTTAACATATCACCATGCACTCAATCCCTTTTGTATATTTATTTTTCCATGAGTAAAGCTTATATTATTTCTTTTAAAAAAAATAATAATAATGTGTAGGTCATTGCAATGGTACTTGTTGCAAGTTGTGCTGCAGCACTAGAGACGTACTCTCTACTGAAGAATGGAAATATTCAAGCAAGTTGGCAACCCATTTGCCGTTTTGTTCCAATTTTCTGCGCAAAAGCATTAGGAGCAATTGTCACATGCATTTGTGGATTATTCACAAATACTTTACTTCTTTTTTATTCTTTTCATATTATCTTTAACCCTCTCCTAATCAAAACTGAAGATGACAATTAGACAAAACATTTCTTTTTTTAAAAAAAAAAAAAAAACTTTGATTTATGCATTCATTATTAGTATTGGTGTGCTATATATATTGTGGACTAGGACTAAACTAGAAGTGAAGTTCCTTGTCTTTTTCTTGTGATAGACTTAACTTCAATATTCTTTATCTTTTAATTCCTGTATTTTTGTCTTTTTACAGAAATAGACGAATTCTTCTATTAATTTATGTTGTATTTTTCTGTTTTTCATTAAATGCATAATACTATTGGTATATCAAAAATAATATTTAGCGGTAATAAATATACATATTAACGAAGAGAGTTAACACATTTATCGGCATTAGTTAATTGTCATTGGATCCAATGCCGCTACAAACTTTAGAGACATTTATAAAGAGTGATAATTGCCATTAAAAATACATATTTAGGTGCAATTAAGCTATTGTCGTTAATTAATTTGGTGGAATGTATATATGAATTGAAGGATGACGTAGGCATAATTAACTTTTTCAACGTTAGTTTTCAAAGATTGATCAGTCAGAAATGGGAGGAAAGGTTGGTTGGTTGCTTTGCTGCAGATTGACCTCCTCAAATTACAATTTTTAAATGATATTGTTATTTTCTTATAAAGTAAAGGTGATCATTTCCCTCTTATTTGGTAAGTGTAAGTAGTATTTGAGAAATAATCATGTCACAATTTAGATTGTCGTGAATGACACTCATAGAGTAATTTTAAATTAGGCTCAAAATTTGAAGGGTATATCTGAATATTTTTCTCAAAGAATTTGAATACGATGAGTCCATCCATATTGAAAGTATTTAGTAACGTCAAAAGAAGAAATGGATCTATATATCATGAGCCAACTTGAGGACCCTAATGGAACCTAAAGTTTGAAGAACAAAAATCCGTAGCCCAAATAGAAAAAACTAAGTTAGTTCAAATCAAGGTAGAATCTCATTGTGTCTATAAAACTAAAATCTAATACAAAGTGAAGGTTAATAACTAATACATATCAGAATCCTCTTCTAGTCAAGAAGCATCCAGTATAAACTTTACTAAAAGAAGCTAGTAATGCAACCATAAATGAAATATAAAGGATAAAATAGAAGCACATCACACACCAACAACGAATAACATACCTTAACAGAATAACTCGATACCTCAAAAAGAGTTCGAAACTCAACAACATCACTAGTAAATGGATTTTGCACAATGCTTGTAACGGCCCAATCCGCTAGTGATATTATCCGCTCTGGACGTAGGCCTGCACGACTTTAAAATGCGTCACTAATTAGTAAAGTATGCTTACTTAAATACCCAACATCTCTCATGTGTTTTGCCAATTATAAGTCTCACGTCATCAAGCAGGCCGTTACACATTAATAGTGAGATATTGAGTATTAAAGTAATTAAGCAAGCCTTACTAAACTAGAGAAGAATTGGCATTGGAGACACCTTAATAACTTATATTACTCTTACCCACTTAATTTATTTTTGGTTTATTTTCTAGGGTTGAACTTTTAAAAAGGGAAAATTACGCGTATAAGTAAACATATACTAGTTAATTACTTAATATAGCTATAGTTTACCTTAATTACAATTTGCAGCTTACTTTTAGCTATAATTACACAGCTCAACTTTTTAGTTTTGTATAATTAGCGCATTTGTATAATTCAGAATTTGTATTATATAATTTGTATAACTTTTGTATAATTCAGAATTTGTATAACCATTTGCACTTCTGAGGTTTGTAATTGTATAAATTCGTTATTTCGAGTTTATACAAAAATAACTGAATTATACAAATGTACCCGCGAATTATACAAACCTGCAAATTATACAAATCCGCGAATTATACAAATGAGGCAACTTAAACTATAGCTACAACCCGTAAATATGCAAACTATAGTTATGGAGCATAATTAAGTTTATTATAGTGACTATTTGTGAAAGTTCCTCCAAAATATATATCTTTACAAAATTATATTATAATCCCAATACATTTTAGAGACCTAATTTTATATTAAAATCTGATTTGAAATGTTAAAATATATATATATTAAAAAGGTACCTTTTCTGAAACATGTTCCGACGTTTCTTCTTCTCAAGTGCAAGAGTTTTTCATCTTCCCCATACACTAGTGTAATCATCGCTTCTCTTCCCCATACAACTTCTCAACCATTAACTTATACAAACTTTTCTTCCATTAACTTATACAAACTTTTCTTCCATTAACTTATACAAACTTTTCAACCATTTCATCGTCCTAAATGTCTCTCAAATCTTCATCTGTTTTATTGAATCTTCTTCCCCAAGTTCAAAACTTTCATCTTTGGTAAGTTGAATCTCCTGTAATGATGTTTTTCGGTAATTTTTAGCCGTACTTGATTGTTTATTTTGTTATAGTAGTGTAATTTTTAGCCGTATTTAGTTGTTTAATGATTCCTTTTTTTGGACTATTTTTCTTCATGTTCTTCTTTAGGATGTTTTTCACCGTATTCCATGAATATTTGTGGTCTCTAATGACATTTTTGTTTGGATATAAATATTTGATCCTATTTAGTTGCTTATTTTTTTAAAAATAATTTATGTTTATCTCGCCTATTGATTTTGAAATTTTGGCTTTTGTTGTGGATTGCTCTTTTTCTCGATTGTATTTGCTTGCTTTTGCTAGTCTTGTTTTTTCTCATTACATCTGTTGTTACACGAAGTGCAGTATTTTTTATTGCCCTCTTTTATTAGATCGCCTAAACTTTGATTGACTTTAGTGGCGTTTTCTGTCAATTGCATTGTTGATTTATGTGTTGTATCTGTCTTTTATTTTGCATGTTTTATTGTAGGTTTACTCTGGTTATGGATAAAACTAGAGGTGGGATTGTTAAATGAGTTGTTCCTAAGCCTTCAAAAAACAAGAAAAGAAAGGTTGAAGAAGTTTCAAGATGTTCAAAAACAAAAAAATTGTAGTTAAAGAACCCATGTCTAACTCGCATTCTGATACGATGGCTAAAATCGACAACTATGAGGACAGTAGTGCCCAAGCTACTTATGATGTTGAGTCTACTGAAGAAAATACTGACAGTGGAGATGAGTCGAGTAGTGGAGATAGACGTGATACTGGAGACGAGGATGATGATCCTCTGTCCTTGCCAACTTGTGCAAGAAAAATCTCTGGTAAGTCCTATAATCTCACTAAATGTATGGATGAGTTAGGATCTTTTTCAGCCAAAAATTTTGTGAGAGCAAGAATGACTCTTTATCGTGATTTTAGAAATGCTTTAGCTCAAGAAAAAAATTAGAGAAAATTGTCTAAACCCCCCCCCCAATCTATACCCGAAATCCCAACTACACACTCCAACTTTACGGGTGTCCTATTACCCACCTAAACTTTATATTTCTCTATTTTATACACACCTAAGTGCTGACCTGTCATGAGAGGTGTTCTCACCTCCTCTAGGCGCGTTAGAAGGTTAATTTTGACGATTTTTTTTTAGCAGACTTCCAAAATCTTGTTTGCCTGAGCTCCGGCGAGTTCGCCTGACTTACAACCTCTGTTCATATCGATTTTACTTACATAACTGGGTGCGCTGGGCTGAGGGGATTCCAGCATAGTGATTTGTTTCCCCTGAATCTCAGTTATCGCCGGCGAAACTCCGTTTGAGTTGAGAGGCGATTTTGGCGATTCTCCGCCCCAAAATCGCCTGAGCAGATCTCTCAAACGGTAAGATAGAATGTTGTGATTTTGTAGTATTAGGTAGATCTTGAGGTATTGATTCCATTCCATCAATTGGAACGATCTGAATCACTCCCTCCGAAAGATGAACAGTGATCGTTGGATTGTAATCAAGCACTCCAAAAAAAAAAAGGACCACCAGAAAATCAAGAATCCCAGTACTAATTCTCAAGAAAGAAGAAAAAAATAAAACATGCCTTTGCAAATTAGCTCTACAAAGCTCTTCATCAATACAAAAAAAATGAATCCATCCAAAAAGAAAGCAACTTTTTCAGAAACTCAGTACAAACATAGCTTTACAATTAGCTAAAAACCTTCATAAATAAATAAAAAATCAAATCTTTATGAACCTAACATAAAAAGAAATCATCTCTTTTAGATTTCCAATATGTGTATCTCATAAATAACCTTAAATTTTCCTTCTCTATCAAACTTCATAAAAATTGATCCAAAAATTTCAGTTGCAGATAACAAAAAAAATCCAGAATTCATAATATATATACCTTGAAAACTCAAAATTTAGTGGATCAAAGCACTTCTAATTCAAAAGGGGTTGTTTATTTTTTCAAATCTGACGATATTATTGAAGATCCGTCTCCTCCATGGGTATATTTTCGCATTGGTCTGAAGGTCGTCTAACAGTCGTTGGCGGCGCTATAGCCATTACGGTGGAACTGTCAACCTGCGCTCTTAGTTACCAGAGCACATTGCTAATGGAGAAGGATTGAAAATGAGAAAGGAGGATTTTTTTTCTTTTACGTTTTAGGAGGGAAATGGGAAAAAAACAAGAAATGGGAGTTGAAGAGGCGAGGGACCCAGCGCGTGGAATCACGCAGGCCTAATTATTTGATTTATGTGTTGAGGTCAGCACTTAGGTGTGTATAAAATAGAGAAATATAAAGTTTAGGTGGGTAATAGGGCACTCGTAAAGTTGGAGTGTGTAGTTGGGATTTTGGGTATAGGTTGGGGGGGTTTTAGACCATTTTCTCAAAAAATTATAATGACTTTAAAGGTAGTTGTTTTGGACATTTAAGGCATATTCCTGAATATTACAAGTTCAATGGACATATGGTCCATTACATGTTGTTGCGTCGTGTAAAAATGATAAAAAAATTGCATGAGATGTAATTTTGTGTGAATGATAAGCCTGCTTGTTTTGGCTTAAAAAAGTTTACATTGACTACGGGGCTGAATTGCTCAGCATACCCCCGTGATGCAAAAATGAAAATAGTGCTTCAGAAAGGTGAGAAATTCTACTATAAAGTGACGAAGAATAAGAATATCAGTGGTTCAAAGTTGTTGAGTTTGATTAAGGGTACCAGATTGAATAAGGAGCAGAAGTTCAAGTGCTCTTTAGTTTGGTTCGTCCACTCGATGTTGCTTGCCCACGATCGATCTAAGATTGTGGATGCAAACCACATTAATATGGTCGATGATTTAGATTTTTTGAAGAGTTATCCGTGGGGCAAAGAGTGTTTTGATTTAACAGTGAAGTATTTCAAGAGCAAAATTAATTTGAAGAAACAAAGTGAAGTGTACAAGGAAAGAGGGAATGCATCGTATTCTTTGTATGGCTTTCCCTGGGCGTTTCAGGTAATTTTTATCAATTATGGACTTGATTAATATTAAACTCTTATATATTTATATAGTATTTCATAGTCTTTGTTTATTTATTTGTTAATTTATTAATTTCAGATTTGGAAATATGAGGCTTTTCCTCATCTTGGTAATTATGCAAAGAAGTCCTTGGATTCTCCTCTATCAATTCCCCGTTTACTTAGATGGCACAAGGCAAAGAGCGAAAACATTGTCGAAGGTGATCCATTTAAGTACAAAGGAAAAATTACAAAGGTATAAACTTATTTATTATTATCTAGCAATATTTATAAATTAGTGAAGGTCTTGTACTATTTTTTTATTTTTTTTGTAGGTTGTGCATCCATACCTCGTACCTACTGTCCGTGAGACAAAACAAAATTATATGGCAACATTAAAGTCATAAACAGACGAAGTGAAGGACACAATTATTGATGCCTTAAAGGCCAATTTGAAAGGTGTCACTGTCCTCACTTCTGCAGTAGAGAACCAGGAGGGTGAAATATTGGGTGAGAACAATTCCAACCAACCTTGTGAGAATTCTGTTTCGATAGGATAGAAAAGTAAAGATGATAATTTGTGTGAGCGTGTTGCATCCCTTGAACTATCAATGATGAAAGTTATTGCTTTCATACGAGATGAGAAATTGAGGAGAGCTCAAAAGCACAAGAAAAATGAAGGTAGACTAATTTATATACTATTTATATGAAATTATTTATTTGTAAGAATGCTAAGCCACTGATCTTGCAGCAATAGTTGATAAAGATGAAGACTATACAACACCAATAGTTGATAAAGATGGTGCTGAAGTTGATGTTGATGAATTACTTCCATTAGAAATAGTCGATGAATATCTGCTTGCAGTTGATGAGTGCTTTGCAGAAGAAGTTAATGAACAAGAGGAGGATAAGATGACAGAAAAACATGAAGAAAAAAAAGAGGAGAAACTGGAAGAGAACAAAGAAGAAGAAAAAGAAGAGGAGCAAATCGGAGAGAAGGAAGAAGAACAAAAAGAAAAGGATACTATCGAAGAGAACAAATAACAAGAAAAAGAAGAGGAGCAGATCGAATTGCAGGAAGAAGAAAAAGAACAGGAGAAGCTGGAAGAGAAAGTAGATGAAGGCAGTGATGAAAATTCAATGGACGTGATGGGTATCGTGATGGAGCTCAATGGTGAGCTAAATGGTGATGAGTAAGACAATTGGTTTGTGAAGTTGGTTTAAGACAATTGATTTTTGAAATGGTTGGTTATTTGTGTTGATGATAAGACAATTAGTTTTTAAGATAATTAGTTTTTGGTGGTTGAATATTAACACAATTTATTTTTGAAGTGGGTAGATGATTAAGACAGGTGGTTTTTTAAATGGTTGGTTTTTGGTGGTTGATGATTAAAACAGTTGGATCATGTAAATGTTGCCAGTTATAGACTTTAAATTGTATATATAATGCACTGTCCTATCAATTCCAAAAAAACTTAATTTTATTAATAGATTGTACTACTACATGAGTAAAAGATATAATATTGTACTAATTTCCTGTTACACATTTCCAAAAAGCAACCGTTAGCAACAAATCATACAATATAATTTTTAGGCTTTTCTCTTTTTCTTCAGCCAATATCAACTTTTGTTTTAGTTGATTCCTATCTTTTTCGGTGTCTTTTAGCAATCTTTTAAAGTGATCTCTCTGCTCTTCGTCCTCTTTGAATAAACTCAATAGAAAATTCCTATTTTTTTCGGAGTTTCGAAGCCTTTCTAATATTTGAAGTTTGGTAACGCCCTGAAATTTTGATGTCTCGAGTTCTGGACTCAATTTTGATGGGATGATCGTTGATGAATCATTTTCAAGCCACTTAAAAAAAGAGCATGCACCAATTGCACAGTTAAAGAATTGTCAACCTGGGTTCGTATCGGTGTGTGACGTCCTCAACATAGCGAAATTACCACAACGAAAAACGTAAGATTTTTTTGCATTGGATGTTTGAGATGCTTGAGACATAATAAAAAGAAATGTTTAAATATTATAAAATAGAATAGGATGGAAAAGTTCACGAATTCTTCATTTTATACACTAAAAAAAGCAAATGTTACCGTTGAAAAGTAGCAATTTGTACTTTGTTATCGTTGTAAAACTTGGATAATTAAGTATCGTCACTGTTGGTAAAAATATATAGATAATTAAGACAGTCGATATTTTTTCATGTGCTTGATTTAGATTGTACCAAGGACATCTACACTTCAACACTAATAAGGTAAATCCGGGTTGATATCATGATCCATAAATGTTCTATACTGCACCTACTAGAGTATGACACTTAAATATAGACTGTAGCTAGTATAATTTAAAAGGCAGAATGATTAACTAATAATAAACAATATTATTGAAATTTATTAAATTAAATAAGTTTAAATAAGTAATGTAAAGGTCCAAATACATTGGGGGTGGAGATAAATGATGTATGTGAAAGGTTGTAGTTATACAATGAACATATTCAAACTAATGTGTGAAGAATGCACAAGTATGAATGAGGAATAGTTATGTGTGGTTATACAATCAACATCTTTACAACATAAGCATGTGATCATGTATGAGTCCATATAAATTGGGGTGGCAATCAACAATGTGTGGTTGAACAAGTGACATCCTCACAACATACTTATGTTTTCTCAAACATTGTTCTAAGGATGTTGATTGTATAACCACAATTCTTCCTCGTACATCACTAATCACCACACCCAATTTATGTGGACTCTTACATGATCATATGACTTGTTTAAACTTATTTAATTGGATAAATTTCAAATATATAATTTATTATTAATTAATTACTATCTTTTTAAAATTCTACTAATTTTGGTCTATATATAAGTGTCAGATAATGCGTTAACATAGATATAAACCCGAATATACCTTACTAAAGTCAGAGTGTAAATCTCATATGTCATACATACACCTTACACATATAGATGTATCGATTGTATAAAGGATTTATATATTTTGATAACCAGTAAATATTTAGATATACAAATTTTACAACGGTAAAAAAAGTTCAAATTGCTACTTTTTTTAATGGTAACATCTATATTTTTGACAATTCATTAAGAATTCGTTTGGTAGAGTGTATATGCAAATAATGCTTGTATTAGTTATAGTTGAATTAGTTATACTTAGATTATTTCTTAACTATTGTTTGATTTGGTGCATTAAAAATAGTCACAAATATCATTCTAATTCATTCTAATTCTAATTCTTAATCATATTCTAATTCATGCATTAGAATCATTGCATTACAAATACCATGAATTTTCATATATTAATAATTTTCATATATATAGACAATGTACAAAATGTATGTCATCTTTTGATTGATCTATATTAGATCATTAGTAATTACGATAATAGATGACAATAAATTGACGAAAATGCTGGCAGTTGCTTGATTACAATAGCAAAAAAAAAAATAGAAGCTCGATTACAGTAGCAAAAAATAAATAGTAGTTTCATTACAAAAACAAATTCAATCAAGCTTGTTAAGATTTATTGTTGTTCACACATGTAGTTCTCTTGCGTCCAATTCACTTACAAATTGAACATTTGTTCATTCTCTTGCTCTTGGAATTCTCACTGATGCCTTTGACACGTTTTCTTCTTTTTCTTTCAAGCTTGGTATCGACAAGAGGCAGAAGAATGTTCACATTAAGTAATTATTCTGGAACACACCATTTCGACTCAAGAGGGACAACATTAATAGAATCCATGTATGCAAGAAGGACGCTTCAACTTTATACAAAGGCGAAGAGTACTCATAGATGCTCATACCATACTCATTGCCATGCTTCGATCGCAAAACGGCCATCGCGTGAGCACAAGGTATCTTGATCAAGTCATATTTCCTACATGAACATGACTTTTTCAGTAGGTCCACATAGGCAGTAACATGCACCGAACATGATAAATTGATTGCCGTCGCCGGTTATATTCTCCACATACAAGGAGTCACCCTCTATCATTATTTCTCTTGCAATTTTTTCCGCATCCGGCACCATTTGATTACCCATTGATTTGAGAATATATGCATGCCTCTCCCTAAACAATTCTCCAAACCTCTTAGCAATCAAATGAAATATAGATGCCACGGGATACTCTCTTTCGTCTATCAACGTAGCATTGAGTGACTCGACGATATTTGTGGTCATCACATCATATCTATTGCCAGGAAAATGTGCCCTGCTCCACTTCTCAAAACCAATATCATGCTCAAGGACGACGGCTGCCATGGGGCATTTGTTCTTGAATTCTACAAAATGATTGTCAATCTCCTCCAAAGAATAAGTCTTTGCCGCATTGTAGTAAAGATAAAGGTAATCTTCACAATGATGATTTAAGCGGAGATTTTCAACGAGGTGCCTCATACAATATCTGTGGTGAGCATGATTGTAAACGTTCACAATACCGTTGGCGATACTCTTGTGTCTATCGACGATAAAACACAAATCTGGTTCATCGACCACAATCTCCTTCAATTTCTCAAAGAAGAATGTCCAAGATGCATCATTCTCTTTGTCCACGACACAAAAGGAAATTGGATAAACATGATTCTATGTATCTTATGCAACAGTTCTCAATAACACGCCCTCGTATTTACCATGTAAATGAGTGTCATCAACCGCAATTACCTTTCTCAGGTGGGAAAATCCCTTAATGCAAGCACCAAAGGCCAAGAAATAATACATGAACCTATGAATATCCTCGTTTACCATGAGACAATAACTAGAACCAACATTAAGTGTCTCAAACATGTAAGAAAAAGCCGGTAAGCATGAATATCCGTTCTCCGTTGTCCCTTGGACCATTTCCTTAGCAACCACACCACTCTTTCAACATTTCCAATTGCTTGGACTACAATGAAAATAATTAAACATAGCTCTTTGAATCTCTTTAACATTTGGACCCTTGCCATCACGATACATATTTACACAAAGTGAAGCAATCACTTTGACTAAAATTTTTCTATGGCTATTGTTGGCATGTTCAATGCCACAACTATGTTCGCCAATGTACTTATAGATACGAAATCTATCCGAACACTCATATTTCCTCGCCCGCAACATTCATGCACAATTGCGAGATACACATTTCACCTTTAAGTATTTAGTACAACTCTTCACAGTAGCAAAATCAAAAGACTTTTTTGCCGTCGTTTTGGCTAATAACAATTGCAACTCATTCTTGTTACTGAAAGTTTGGTTTATACATAAATTAGTTCCATCGGAGAAGGAATGATTGGATTGTGATTCCAATTCCTTTTGTACTTGCATTTCTTCACAACATTCGGGTTCGGGATCTTCCGCATCTACCGACTGATTTTCCACATTAGTTGGATCATCATGTATATTCATTGAATGATCACCCAAGCTCTCATTTGAATTATCACCCAAACTCTCCTTTGAATGATCACCCAATCTTTCATTTTCAATCGAATCATTGTCGTCGTTAAATGAATTTGTTGGTTCAATTGGAGGCCTCGCATTGACGTTTATCCCCAATGTAGGCATAGAGCCATCAATATCAATATCTAGCATGTACAAGCTCACGTGCCTATCATTTTTTATGAATGTGGGATGTATTTTTCCCCTCCCATGCATTTGATAGCTAATCACCAAGTCATTTGACTCGCAAGTTAACTCACCGACCTCAATTACGCTTGCAATCATATCGTCATATGAACCATTGCGACGCAACGCAATGGGCACTGCCGTCTTACTAAAAGATTTTCAATTCCAGCTTTTGGGAGTCTCCTCCCATACCCCCATATAATCACCACCAGCAATAACAAATTCAGTTACTGTCATTATCGACTACAAAGATATATACTAGATCACTGTATCAGTCGTTAACAATCGATGAAGTCTGACATCCATACAGAAACGCGACTGAATGAGATCGTGGTTCAAAATGCAGCTCCTGCAATGGCGAAACAGATCTTTAATGCTTTTAAACTACTAAAATGTATCCATAATGAGTTATCAAGTGATTATTATGGAAGATTTCTCAAATTTCTAAAATGGCAAAAAAATTATTTTGAAGCTTAGTTTTTGAAAGAAAATGGAGTAAAAATGAAGATGGAGTAGGAGATGATGATGATATTACCTTGAAAATGGATATTTTGGCCGGAAAACTCGCCGGAATCGTCACTTTCGACAGCAGCAAAAACGAGCTGCTCTCTTCTTTCCCGATTGGTTTTTTTCTTTGTTTTTAATATAACTTTTAAAAAATGCAAATAGATATATATTATTCCAAATTAGTTGAAAAAGAAGGGGGACCATAGTGGAGATATGAAAACCTAGTGAGGTCTTTTGTATGTGCCAATTAGGGCACATGGATGATGTCATTAATAGTGGCTATACCACAAATTGTTCAAGACTTTTGTCTTAATGTTCAATTAAGTTTGGAGAGTGACTATTTTTCCAACTCTCCCTACTAACTAGTGATGTGTTTTAAAGTCATTCTTTTATAATTTTGTGCGAATATATATATTCTTGGAGTATGATCATCAGCTTGCCTAACAATTTTTTTTTCTTTTCCGGCATCAGATATAGAAAGTGGTTCTCATCCGTCACAAATCGGACCAATCATTGATTAAAAATCTTCAGATGAAAGTAATAATGATAATGGACTAAGCATCAATAAGAAATCATTTTTAGTACGGAGAAGAGTCTAAAATATCCTTCAAGTAAAGGAAATGAAACAAAAATACTCTCCTTCCATCTTTGAGCTCCAAAATAGCCTTTCATCCATCTATATGGAGCTATATTACCCTTCACTTAACAAATTCTTTAAGAGTAATCCTTTCATTAATGAAGTGACAATCCTTAACTGGCTGAAATTTAAATCAAGCAAAACTAATAATTTCTCCTAATCAAACTCGAATTCATCTAAATTTTACTCGATCCACTTCAAATTCTACTAACCCATATCTTAAAAAAATAAGGAGAACCGAGTGTGTAGCAGTGAGTTCCCTTTTTTTCTCTAAACTCTCTTCATAGATGCGGCTTATATTCACTAAACAGACCCACACTAGTTAACCCAGAACTATTAAGTGCGATAAAATGGGAGCTACAAAGCATAGATAGTGACATTCAAAACACAAATAATCGAATAAAAATTCAAAGGATAGATATTGACAAACTAGCTTTTCTGCTAGGATAAAATAAATTATACTCGGTATATAAGTGTTTATTAAACATATACAATAAATTCATCATAACAAAGACAATATACAAAGCATGTGTCGAATTTTGAAATTTTTTACCGCTTTGAGTTTATGTTTCTTTTTAGGGTGAATCTATATGAATTATGGGTTGAATACAGAATTGCCTTCAGTTATTTATGTTTTCCTAGAGAATTTGTTGATTGGAGATTTGCTCGACTTTTCATACTTAATTGGGTTCCCAGATATGATGTATTTTGGTGTATGATTATTTATTGACACATCATTTGACGTTCTTGTATTTAACTTCTTGCCTCTTGGAATGTTTCCAGGGAATTTTTGGAAGTTTCATGTTGTTCATGGTCTAATGTAGCTTTTTTTGTTGATTGAGATTCAAAATAACTGGATCAAGGTTTTGATTGAAGTTTGATTATTTAAGATATGTATAAGTAAAATTTTTAGTGGGTCAGGTAGAATTTAGTTGGATCTGAATTTGATTAGGAGAAATTATTATTTTTGCTTAATTTAAATTTCAGCCAATTAAGGATTTTCACATTATTAATAAAAGAATTAATTATCTATCTATATATAATATGAGAAGAAAAAGTGTCAAATGGCAGCATCATAATTTTTTTAAATTTTAAGTAAAAAATAAATTAATTATGAACTGTAATTCTCGATAAATGTAAAACATTGGCATATTAACTGCCTTTAACTTTTGACTTTTAAATTTTGAATTTTAAAAAAGCATTTCAGAATATAGTGCACATTTGAGAAAATGCAATTGTAACTTCTAGGAATTAGAAAAGGCACGCTCTTGCTTCCTTCTCTGTAAATGGTTCCAAAACAATCTCATACAAAACATGAATTTGGTTTACTTTTCTCATTTTCATTTAATTTGTGATATTAAAAAAGAAAATGAAGAATAGTCGATTTACTTTTCTCTCAAATATAATCAAATTTATACTCAGGTATGTGTTGTTTATTTGTTACATGGTATTCTCTATTTTTTTCTCAAAATTATTTGAATATCTACTTAGTCTCCTTGTCTTTATGATATCTTAATTTTATGTTTGCAATCTTTTAAAACAAATAACCTGCAAATTTTTATAGTGTGCATCTGCCACTTGAAAGCTTTAATAAAATGGCACCATAATTTCACTAAAAAAAAATAGTAAAAAGGCTTACAACATAAATCTTCTATAACCACATAATCGAAAAGAGGTTTAACAATATTTTTCTTTTGATGACTTTGAACTAGGAAAGAATTTTAACTAACAAAATAAAATAAAAATGTATTTTTGAAGTAAGAAAAATGGCAACAATTAATAAAGTTCAAGTGAAAGTAATTCATATTTATCACATCTCTTACTTTACTTTGTTATTTTTCTTCTCATTTTATTTTTGTTTTAGAATTTTTTCATTGCTGTCTAGATAATTTTTTTGTAGATTCAGATAAATTTGATCAAATGCACAACAAGATAGCTTTTGTCCATTTTAATTGTCTCAATATGTATTGCATTTTTTATTAATTTTTTTTATATAATTATAGTGTTTAAGTCATATGTCGTGTTTAAATTTTTGATTTTTCAAGTATGTTTTGAATGATATTTGGGATAATTGTAATTTGTGTTTTATAAAATTTAACTATCTAAAAAAAACTTCGAAGTCATAAAATTAACTAACACTCTATTTGCATGTTTGTTATGCATAATTTGAATATCATTTGAGATAACTCTATTTTTTTAGGAAATCTATTTTAGCAAATATTATTAATTATTAATGATTATTTAAGACATCAATGAAAAGTTTATGGCATGATATCAGTTTAGAGTTTAACGCAAATATATTGTTTTTATTAACAATTAATTACTTAATATATTGTTTTTATAAACAATTTTAAAGATCTTATATATATTTTCATTATAATTTACTTATTGAAAACAAAAATGCCCAAGATGAAAATATTTATCTTATTGATTTCATGTATATGAGTGTCTATGACAATTCTTTGTGGGACTGAAAAATGTTATTGTCACTTTCTTCTAGGCCAATATAGTGAATTTTAAAGCTTTATTGATAGTAAATTTAGTAATCGAAAGTTCGGTAATTTAAGTCATTCTAACTATTTTTCGTTTTGAATGGATTGTTGTCACTTTTTCACATATTGAATGAATTGTTTCTTTTATTTTTGTATATGGTTAATAACCGAACCAAATCAAACCGAAACCGATAACCACCAAACCGATAAATGTATATTATATTTGGTTTGGTTTGGTTTTGATAATTTTAAAACCAATTAAGTTGGTTTGATTTTGACCAATAACCGATCCAAACCAACCCGTGAACACTCCTATATATATATATATACACACACACTTTTCCTTTTTCAAATTTTCTACAAGAAAAAAATAAAGTAGTTAATTTGAACTTTAAATATTATAAAATTCAATTGCACACTAATAATATTAATTTAATGTGCTCAAATAAATAAGCTAATGATTTCTATTATTACTCCACCGTCTGATGTTAATCAAATCATCATTTTTACACGTGTATCAAGAAATCATAAAGAAGAAAATATGTTTACTAATTCACCTCTTAAAAAATTTACAAACAAATATGAATACTTTTAAAAAAAACTATTTCCAAGAGCAGTATATGATTTTTTTTTTATTTATTCTTTCTTGATTTAATAAATGGACAACTAATATGGGAAACCTACTTTTAGTAAGATAATGAACATTTAGTTTAATAAATATATATTAAATACGGTAAAAAAAATTCCCACCAAGTTTGATGATCTTCTTTAATAAACATTTAGTATAATATATATATATAAAATTTGTAAACATAGAAAAATTGAAAATAAAAAAAATTGCAAACATAAAATGAAAAACACGGTAAAAACATATGTTTAAATAATTAAAATAAAATTATAATAATTAGATAAAAATCATATATATATATATATATATATATATATATATATAAAATGGAAACAGATAAGTTTTTAAAATAAAATTACAAAAACAGAATGGAAAACACGGACAAAAAAATGGAAAACACAGAAAAATTTAAATTAACCTACGTAGAAAAAAAAGTATAACATGACAAAGTGGTTACTTTTTTATTTGAATTTAAAAATGGTTATCTAAAACTGGTCAACTACTCATGTACACTTTATCTTTACATAATCATAAATAAATAAATCCAATGCATCTACATACTAATCAAACTCACACTGAATTGCAAAATTGCAATGGTAAGGCAACACAAAGAAGTCATCAACATTCTTGCGCAAAGTAAGCAGTGTTTTGGACATGCATATATGTTGCGCTCTACTCGTGTGAAGTGATCGTCTTTTGGTAAGTTTTCAATTGAGGACAATTCAATTATAATCAGAAATTTTGTTAATTGTTTTGTTAGATTCTAGATATATTGTATGAATATTTGAGAATTGAGGCTATTCTGTATACAATATATATTGAAGATATATTGAGGATGGAGACATGCTTGAATCATAATGGACTAGACTGCAGAAAAATTTACCCAATAATGATAAAGCACAAAACTTTAAACATATACCCAATAATTTTATTTTATTTTAATTCCAGCAATACTATAAAAATAGATAAAAATACTTGCATCAAGAAATCAACCAAATTTATTATTTACACATATTTAAAGTGTCACTCTATTATTGAATAAAAATAATAACTATAAAAATACTTCTAAAGAGTACAATTTTATTTTGATCATCGATTTTCATTTTGAAATCCAATAAATAATATATACATATATAGCGTCACGTGCTCACGCTACAATTGTTCTTGAATTTTTAGTTTGAAAATCATTTAATTAAATATTTTAAATGGATGAAAATTGTATGATTTTTTTATTTTTATCTCTTATGGTCATAAATTAATTAATTTATCTCCATTTGTTACTGCAATTGATTTTTAAAATTATTAAAGTCAATTTTAAATATGTGTGTAGTAGTTTATGATGAATATAGAAAATTAAATTAATTGATTAATAACTATTTAAAAATTACACACTCCTAACAGTGTAGAATCTCTTCTCCTAAATTAGAGGAGCACGATAATTCATTTATCTTCACTCCAAATAACAAACACTAGAAACTAATACTCTTTATTTAGTCTTAAATAAAATTATAAAAATGAAGATCGATATTCCTGTAAACTACATACTAAAGATAATGGGAAAAATGGAAAATAAATAAATAAATTAAAAACATTAAAAAAAAAAAAAAAACCTAATATAATCCACTAGAAAAATCACGAAAATATACAATAGAATTTAGTTTTGGCTCTTTATACTTATTTTTAAAAAATTAATAGGATTTACAGTAGTATTAAGTGTTTTATTTAACACCATCTTTTTAAATATAGTTACCACATTTACTTTACATTTTTTCATTTTTTAAAATCTAAATTATTATACATGTGGCTTATGTTATTTTGAAGACTTATTTTTATCATAATTAGAATACTTATCTTTATTGATGGACATTTATTTCATTATTTTTTTAAAATAGGGTGATGTAAATGTAATGTAAAGAAAAAAAAAACTAATTTTTAACAATGACAGTTAAAAATATTATAGGAGATTTGTATTTTTTATTTTTTAAATAACATAATTAACTAAAGAAAAATTAGTTGTTAATATTTTAGGAGGAATATATGTATAATCAAAATTTAGTCGATAATGCCATGATATTAAGTAGTTAATAATAATGTAGTAATAAACAAAAGCAAAGTATATTGTACAAATTATCAAATGATCACGTGATTTCTTCTTCAATTTCATGGAGATTTAATTATATTGCGTTTAAGAAATAGATAACAAAAGAAGTTTTGAAAAAAAATAAGAAATGAAGTATATTGAAATAAGTCATTATTATATATATGATTAATAATTCTTTATATTATCCGCGCAACGCGCGGGCACATATACTAGTTACTCTTAAAGAATTTGGTAAGTGAAAGGATAATATAGGTCCATATAGGTGGATGGAAGGGTATTTTGGAGCCCAAAGGTGGAAGGATGATATATTTGTTCCATTTCCTACACTTGAAAGGTATTTTAGAGCCTTCTCCCTTTTTAGTTTTTTTTTTTGGATAGTCTTATTGAACAACACTTGAAATTGGTATTTTTATGATGTAATATTGGAGTTTTGAATAACACTTCAAAACATTAGCATTTTGATGATGTAATTTTGGAATACTTTTGTTTAATACAATGAATATTTTGCCGATTTGATCTTTTATGTTGTGATAAAATTACTAATTATAGAAATTTAAATATAGAGGGTGCAATAAATAGGATGTAATATGGATTGACAAAATTAGAAAATATAATTATTTACGACGTCACAAATTGAACAATACGACGTTTTAAAATTCCCGTAATATATAAATGATTACCTTTTTTTTTACAATTAGGGTTGTTGTAAGCCGCTGCTCTATACAACAAAAACTTATCACGACCCAATTTCTCGAGTCATGATGGCACTTACTAAACCCGCTAGTAGGTAAGTCAATCCGTACCCAGAACGATAAGTAGTGAGTACAAGGGTAGAACTAAACAGAAAAAAATTACACTAACAATAAGAAAAGACATAAATGAAAGCAAACCAAAAACTATATACAATGGAAACCCTCCCAAAATCTGAAAGTCACGTGTACAGAGTTCTCTAATATAAACAATTACTAGTCCAAATGTGGACCACAACAAGCCGTCTCAAAGGCAAAAAGACTAGCTAACATATATACAAAAGGAGACAAACTGATCCAGGACGCCAAGTGCTCACCCACGTCTTCGATATCCACAAGCTGCAAAAGATAGCATGAACGATCACCGCTGATAGCTAGTACTAGGATCTACATCATGAAAAGATGCAGAGTGTAGCATTAGTACCAAAACAAAGGTACTCAATAGACATCATGGGTCGATTGAGCAAGAAAGGTAAAGACACTAAAAAAATATTGAATTTGGACACAAACAAAGATCGAAATGGGTATAAAAAGAAAGTACACGAGCATACCAAAATTAAATCTAAGTAAAGCTAAACTAAACTTAATTGGACCCCCATAAGCCCAAAAGGTAGACTCGTGCATAAGTTTAATAAAATCCAAACGGATCCCCATAAGCCTGGCATGTACACATAATAATTAAGTCTACAATAAAGAAGAGCGACCCAGATCTGAATCCAAGTACATTAGCCAGGCTCCCAACCCAAGTAACCATGTAAACAAGAACCAGTCAACTCCCAACCCAGCTAGCAAGAGTGACAATCAACCTAGGCCGCCCAGTCCACTCCTAGAGGTGTAAGTCGCCTAGCTAGCAAGAGTGACCTAGAGGTGTGTTGACTCCATAGAGAATCTTAGTTATCAAGGCAGCCCAGCCAGTCAGTCCATGTCACGATCCAGGGGTACACCCTAGATGTAACACGGCGTACTTAATCCCGAAAGGTCTCATACAAGCCCTTAGCATATCATAAACATAAGATAAAAGAAATGATGAAGAATTTAAAAACTTTTATCCATACAATCAAAGTCTTTATTTAAAAGCAAGCGAAAGTCTAACTTATCTCAATTAGCCATTTAATACAATCTTTGAATCAACAATAAGGTCACAACCCTTCAACATAGTCCGAAACATAAAATGACAAGAAAAGAAATTACTATCGACTCATACGTCCTCGAATCTTGAGAACTCACCACATGCTAGGAGAATAGTCGATCCAAGCTTGAACCAATGGAAAATCACCTTAAGAACTGGAACCTACACTTTGTGAAAAATGTAGAAAATATGGGTTAGTACAAAAATGTACTAAGTATGATAGTCATGCATAAAAGTCCTTGAAAACATGATAATAAGGACATTTTGTTGAAAACTATGCTATATGCCAAGTTTGAGAAACATACTGAACTTTAGTGTAAAAGCATAGGTCACAAGCATGTTCATCATATAAATCATTATAACATAATAGAACCATCCCGTAGGTAACCCTAAGTTATACTTGTGCACTGTATGGATGGCATCCCATAATACCACTCATACTAAGTACCCCTTTTAGGCCACCATAGTCATGTTTACCATTCATTGATCCCATCTTTAGTCAATACTCATAGACAAGGAACATTCACATTTAATAAGTCATGTCAAAGAAAGCAACTCATAGCAACAATCCAAGTTAAGCATTCATCTTCACATTTAGCCTTCATGTCAATATTCTCAATAACATCATTATAAGCGTATTCATTTCATTAGACATTATGACATTTGAGGAATACACCATAACCACTCTCAAAGCCTACTCATGCAATGCATGGATGAAGTACCATACCCCCACCCATACTTCATAGAAATTCTCGAGTAACCATAGTACATAACTCACATGATGGGAATAAGCCCTAACCGACATAGACCATGTGAGCAAATCATGGAATTCGGTGTGATGTCCCACACCGAAAAGAGTTGGTCTACTTACCTAAGGTAGAACTGGTAATATTTTAGCTTAGGTGGATCCACTAGCTAATAACCTATGTGGGCACATAGATATGGGATACGAGGGTTGTTACTAGAAACTCAGCCTAACATGGGGAGAGCTTCCAGCTCACAATATCCACTCGGTGCTAAGCATTAAATTCCCATGGAGTAGTTAATTCTCTTTTAACATTATTACACATGAAAGGAATGCCATTGGCCTATCGATTCAAGGTACATTATTAGGATAGCTCATTGAATCCTCATGAAAGGGGTACCATTGGTCTACCGATTCAAGGTTCATAATTATAGTAGTTCATTGACTCATCATGAAATGAATGCCATTGTCCTATCGATTCAAGACAAAGTCTTAGAATACTTCATTAGTCATTTATGAAAGGAATGTCATTGGGCTATCGATTCAACGTTCATTAAGATCACTTTTAATTACAAAGAGGATGCCCTTAGCCTACCAATTCAAGGTATATCAATCAAGATTTCTTTTATTCACATATGAAAAGTATGTCATTGGCCTACCGATTCATTTAGATGAGGAAAGCCTTTCACATCATGCTCATAGTGTGTTCATGAGAATAGTCTTTCAATCAACACAACAAGGTTATCATAGTCATAGACATTTCCTACATAGTCATGTGTAAGGGTATAGGGAGAATGATATTTCAACAATACCACACACCATAGTCATATGATCTTCACTCTCTAGGTGAATCATAAGCTCATGCACAATTCTCATAAACATGTATAATTCTCATAATTTACCCTTCAAGGACCATGAATCACATTCAACTCAAACATATAGAATTTCTAAATTAGATATGGATAATATCATGACTCAATTAACTCAATCAATATAAGCATAATCTATTCACATGCTTCTATAATCAATCAACCCACATCATGACATCACAATTTAGTAATATGGGGAATTCATGGGTTCTTGGGGGGATTTCATCATAAATCGTCAATTCAATCATAATTCATCATAAATCAACCATTGAAAATGATTTGAAAAGGAACCCATGACTTAGAGTGAAACCCTAGCTTTTGGGGAAATTGTAAACTTTGAAATCTAGTTTTGAATGGACTCTATGGGTGAAAGCTACCCATAGATTAAAAGCTACCATACCTTAGGGTGATTCTTCAAAGAATTTGAGTAGAGAAGACAGCCTCATTCAACCCTAGACTTCACCTTCTTCTTCTTCTATGGAGTTTTAGAGAGAGAAATATTGTGTAGAAGAGCTTTGGGATCTTTTGGGGTTTTGTAATTAATGACTTAAAATAGTTTATATATGTGTATAAAGTCCATATAAAATGACCCCCACTTAGAACCAACTAAAAAGGAATACCCTCACTAGGCAGCCCACTCCCAAGGCACCACGAGCCGTGGTCCTTGGGAAGTGGCTAAGGTTTGGTGTCTTGACCTCCACAATGCTAAGGCATGCCCACGAGCCTTCCCACTAGCCGTGGTCAAGACCACTGTCCGTGAAGTGGCTTGTGGTCCTTGGGCAGTAGCTTGGCCTCAAGGACTTGCCTCCCACAAGTCTAAGGGACCTTCATGAGGCCTCCCACGAACCGTGGTCAAGACCACTGGTTGTGGTGATGGCCGTGAACTTGGGGCAGTGTCTTGCCAAGGTTTGGACAGCCTTGGCCTTTGGCATAGGCTTTGCCCCTTTTGCCTTGACACTTGCCCTTGTAGCCCACAATTAAACCCTAGATGATCTTCTAAACAATGTGATGTAACACGTGCCTTGACGTTTAACCCCTAAACCCCTTATTCTAGGTACGGGAAGTCTTATTTACGACTCTAACTCTCATATCAAACTCTAGAACCCTAACTTGAGGCTCTAGTTTAGTCTACTAGTTTCCGGAGTGTTATAGTCCACCGCTAGGGGCGTAAACCTCCGAACTAGCAAGAGTGACATGGGGGTGTGTCGACTCCAAAGAGAATCTCAAACAGGCTCCAAGACTCCATGGATCGACACGCACTCCCAAAAGATCACAGTAAGGCTCTGAGCCTGAAATACTCCAGTCCAAAGATAGCGCAAAACTTCTGGTAATGCCTCAGAGCCGCATAAATAGGGAGAGAAGTCAGAAAGTCTAACAAGTTGTGCAGATGCCTAAACTATGGCTCATACTATCAGACCCAAGTCCACTATTCTAGTCTACAAGGACCTAGTCCATCGAAATGACGTAGGAGGCATAATAACACTACAAGGTCGTGAGTCTAAGGTAACACTAGTCTATCCTAGACTAAGACCGAACATGCTTTCGAAAATAAGTAATAGCACAAGTAAACGATAAATCCTAAACGTAGTTTCTAAGAAGGAATAAGTAGGTACTCGCCCCTAATTCACACTAATCATCATAAATTTATACATTCATGCTCAATATGATTAGAAAGGAAACCGTAGCCTACCTGTAGGCCTACCACGCACGCTCAAAATCACAAGGCTAGAGTGTTTTCTTTGCGATCACCCTCTGATTGCTGCCACACTATCAAGAATAGGATCACAACGTTAGTATGATTGTTTAGACACCAAAATCACATAAAATGGAAATGGACCAATTTATAGTTTCCAAAATTGACTCCTTCAAGAGGTTCAAAAAAATGCCTCAAAATTGTGTTCCAAAAGTGAACACAATTTAAGGCTCAAAATAGCGGAAACAACAATCATGCAATAATCAACAAGAAAACCAAGTTAAGGCAGCATCATAAACACCAAAATTAACTGAAACGGAGGTTCCTCAACACAACCAATCACTCCATGACATAGCCACGCTCCCAACAAACATAAAGAAGTTTGAATCAGTGAAATCAGAGCTCGAATAAAGGAGAAATCATCAAAACAAAGGGCCAATAGCTGTTGAAATCTCCCTGAGTCTTAACTAGAAGACTGGTTGATGATCACTTAAGAGTCCATTAACGTCGCTTAAGCGACATGCCTCAAAGAAGCATGCCACACTTTGTGAGATTCTGGCAGCAAAAGTGAGCCTCGCTTAAGAGAACCCAGTTCGCATAAGCAAGGGCTGCAAAAGTGGACACAGTCGCTTGAGGGACAACCACCTGATTGGTTGGCCTCGCTTAGGAGGAGCCCTGGTTGCATAAGAGGGGTTCGCTTAAGTGAACCCAGGAGTGCAAAATCTGTCATATCATATATCAAGCACCAAAATATTTCAGGGGCTCATGATTGGTTCAGAACACCATGGACACAAACAAGATATGCAAACCAATCAGAAAAGACATTTTAGTCTCAAAATAGTAGTCAAAACT
The DNA here is from genome assembly GCA_029582725.1 of Solanum chiquidenum. NCBI lineage: Eukaryota > Viridiplantae > Streptophyta > Magnoliopsida > Solanales > Solanaceae > Solanum > Solanum chiquidenum. Next base: position 45,149 of record JAJOOS010002360.1, read on the forward strand.
TCCATATGATCTCATATTGAAAGACTATGGGTCTCAGACCCAACTCTATTCTAAGCCGAAATCCACAAGGAGGCTTAGAATCAACCCGGAAGCCTAGGGATCCAAACGTGGGTCGTTCTAGAACAAACTCAACATTCCAAAGATAACCATGATGATAGTATTTTCATCCGAGCTCGTGTACTTAAAATATTGACTAAAGTCAAACTCCTGCCTTTACTTGTAAGTTAAAATTCCTAATCGCATAAACTTAGACTAAAATCCTCGGGAGTCATATCGACTATGCTACTAGCCTTAAATGACCCTTCCAGAACAGATGGAATCGTCAGAATTGGATTTTGAGGTCATCTTCTTGAACTTTTGATCAAACATGACTGTTCAAGGTTCAAAAGCTCCAAAATATTAAAACTCGCATAAAACCTAAACAAACGATCAGGTGACTGAACTCTTTGTCCCTAAAAGTCATAAATGACTTGGGGTTTGCTACAACAATGTTCTAAATAATGAACAGAGGAATAATCACATAAATGACTTTGACACGGTCATTAACCATAATTCTACGTACGGAGGAGGAGAGGGTTCAGTGTTTTATTCATGGGTTAAGACTGCAGCTGTGGATTGAGAATCAGTCTATTGTCTCTATGGGGTTATCCTTTCTAGTCATTTTTTATCATGTCCAAACTATTGAGAAGCTCCGTCGTGAGGACCTAGGGGGCAGCGACAACAGAGCTAGATATGAGGGTAGTTATAGTGGGTCCCAATCCTGGGCCAGAGATGTATATGATAGGACTCGATAATGCTTTCAGTAGGGTCAGCCTAGTCGGCCTTTTGAGGCCTCATTGCAGAGTTTAGAGGGTGATCGGTATAGCTAGAGTGAGATTGTCTCTAGTCAGGACCGTCACAGTGGACGGTGATCCTCCTTAGGGTATTTAAGGTGGTCCCTAAGGAGGGAGGTCAAGTGGTAGGACTGATGGCCAGGGTAGAGCTGGACATGTCCATTTTTATGCAGCTCCAGTGAGGGAAAAAGTCGAGGCATTAGATGATGTGATCTTATGTACGATTATTTTATGCCATCATCTCGTCTTATCTTATTTGATCTAGGATCTACCTATTTTTATGTGTATGTATATTAGGCTTCACGTATGGTTATGAATTTTGAGCCTATGGCAGCGCCCTTGCATGTGTCGACCCCTGTAGGTGAGTCTTTAGTAGTGGATCAGGTGTTCGGATCATGCTTCATTACTATACATGGGCATGACACTCGAGATGACCTTATATTGTTAGATATGCTTGACTTTATTGTGATTCTGGGCATGGACTGGTTATCCCCCTACCTTGTAGTCTTAGATTGTTTATCTAAGACTGTTACCTTAGCCATGCCTTGTATCCGCTAGTGGTGTTGCAAGGCACCATTAGTAGTACACCGGTAAGAGTTATCTTCTTTGTTCAGGCTTAGAGGCTAGAGACTAGATGGTGTTTGTCTTAGTTGACCTATGCGTGTGATCTGAGTATGGAGGTGCCTCTGGCTGAGTCAATTCTAATCATCGATGATTTTGTAGATGTGTTTCCTACCGGCCTACATGGTCTAACCCTAGAGCGTGATATGATTTCCCTATTGAGCTTGAGGTGGGTACTTAGCCTATTTCTCTTCCACCATATCGGATGGCTCCTGTAGAGCTCAAGGAGCTCAGTGTTTAGCTTTAGGATCTCTTGGGTAAGTGATTCATCAGGACTAGTGTATCACCTTGGGGTCCTCACATTATCTTTGTGAAGAATAAGGATTATACGATGCATATGTGTATTGATTATAGGCAGCTGAATAAGGTGACGATGAAGAACCATAAACCCATGCCTAGGATTGATGATATGTTTGACCAACTTTACGGTGCCACAATATTTTTGAAGATTGATATGAGGTATGTTACCATCAGTTGAGGATTACGGCAGCAGACATATTTAAGACCGCATTTCGGATTCGATATTGGAATTCCTAGTGATGTCTTTTGGGCTGACTAATTCCGCAATTTTTTTGGTAACAGAGATTTTCATTTTTAACCAAAAATAGATCATTACAAAGCAACAGAGTTATGGGACTAGCTAATTGATTCTCAATCGAACCATCTAACTTCCTACTCATACATAAAATAAATCAAGAAACTAATCTATTACAAAGGAAATACTACTCTAAGGGTACTTATTTAGAGTTTGTAGAATAGGTTTCTAGCTTGCCTTGTGTTGTCCTCTTAGATGCATATGCATTACAATCTCTCTAAGGACCTTATCAGCACATTGTCTTCCTCGTTGGAATTTGATCTTGTTCCTTTCTCTCCAAATGATATATACAATCATCACAAAAACACTAGTCTTGATCTCAACACCTCTGCCTTCTTTTTAGCAATTTCACTGATCCAAGCTATCTCTGTTCTCCAGTCATGAATACTTCTTTGGATTCCCATCCAGTTGCACATTCTTCCCCATAATGTCTTTGTCACTTGGCATTCAAAATAAAGATGTTCAAAGGTTTCCTTTGTGTTATTACAGAACATACATTCAGATGGCACCTGAATACCAAACTTTTCAAGTCTTTCTACAGTTGCTAATCTTTTTTGCACAACTAGCCACAAGATGAATTTGAATCTTGGATGTACTCCTTGTTGCAAAGTAATACTCTTCCATTCTACTCTTGGGAAAGTAGGCATGATATAGTTATACATCTTCTTGGTAGAAAACTTCCCGCCTTTTTGTGCCTTTGCAAACTCCATCATCAACTCACCCTGCCCAACTTGCCTTGGGATTATCATATCTCTTGTACTCAAAATCTTTCGCACTACCCATGGAGCAGCAGTAGGTAGAGTGACAGTTTCAATCCCCCTATTCTTTATGAAATAATTATGCACCCACTAGATCCAGAGGCAATCTTTCTTCCTAGTTATATTCCACAATTGTTTGAGAATTGCAGCCTTATTCCACAATTTAATCAATAATATTACGTCCACCTGCAGCTTGTGATTCACACACTGTTTCCCATGACACTAAAACTTTCCTGGAATTAGTTAGTGCCCCTGTCCATAAGAAGGTCCTACAAATTTTTTCTATAGTCTTAGTAACCTTCTTAGGAAGTATAAATATCTGTGCCCAACAAGCTTGGACCAAAAAAATGACAGATTTTATCAACTAGACTCTTCCAGCATAGGATAACAATTTGGCTGACCAGTAGGTCACTTTGGCAGTGATTTTCTCAATTAAAGGCATAAACTGATTGACACTAAGCTTTTTTTATGCCAATGGAACCCCCAAGTATCTGAAAGGTATAGTGCCCTCAGTGTAGCCAAGTTCTTCCAACAATTCCTACTTGGTATGATCATCCACTCCAGCTATATACAAAGAGCTCTTGTCTGCATTTGCATGTAATCATGAAGCTCTAGAGAATTTCATGAAAGCTTCATTCAAAAGCCTAAAAGAAATTAGATTAGCCCTGCAGTACATTAGTAGGTCATCAACAAACCAAACATGTATACTCTCTTGTTTCCTGCACCTTGGATGGAAATTGAAGTTTCCATTCTTTGTGAGCTAAACAACACATTATCCAAAACACTTCTACCTTCAATAAATACAGATTGATCCCTACCAACCAGCCGTGCTATTACCTTCTTTAATCTACCTGTAAGGACTTTTGAAATGATTTTATACAAAGATGTACATCATGTAATAGGCCTGTAGTCCTTAACTTTTGTAGAGGAGGGAACTTTAGGAATTAAAGTAATAGTTGTTGTATTTATAGCAGGTAAGAGAGTACTAGTGATAAAGAATTATTGAACAGCTTCCAGAACCTCTCATTTAAGTATATCCTAGTTCCCTATGAAGAACTCAATAGGAAACCCATCCACCCCAGGAGCGTTTTCTTTTGGCATAGTCGTGATAGCTTCAATAATCTCCTCCTATGTTACCTGTTTTATCATCTCCTTCTGTTGTTGTAGAGTCAAACACACACCTGTCTTTACCACCTCAGCATTTAAACAAGGCAAATTACTAGTACTAGCACCTATTAGTCCAATGAACACCCCAATAAAAATTAGCATCTCCACACTCTATCCAAGTAGCTCTAGACTTCTGCCTTAGCACCTGTTCCTCCACCCTGCTCCACTTCTCAATTTCTAATAATAACTTTTTCTCCTGACCAAAGAACATTTGATCCATCAGGTCATCTTGAATCTGTTTCTGAATAATATCAAGTTTCTCTCTTTCTACATGTAATTTCTGTGAAAATGCGGCCATATATTTGTTTATATCCTTAAGCTTCACGTTTAATTGCTTCAATTTTTTCCAGACCTTCACCATAGGTTGTCTAGTGATATTCATCTCCCATACTTGTTTCAGAGTTCTTTTGAAATCAGGATGCTCCATTATGTTAGGATAAAATCTGAAAGGTCTAGGATGTAAAGTAGTATAAGAACAACATTTAATCAAAATAGGGGAGTGGTCGGATACTGAGGGATTAAGTTAATCAGCTTCCACCTGACCATATTGTTGCAACCAATTTAAGTCCCCTAATGCCTAATCTATTTTACTGTACACTCTCCTTCCTGCCTCTTGTTTGTTACAACAAGTAAAGTGCCACCCTGTACTTCTTAATGGTGTCGGTCGTAATGAATCCAACATAACTTTGAATCCCTCTACTTCACTGGAACTCACAGGTGATCCCATTCTATATTCTAAGCTCAACACATTATTGAAACCACCACATAGGATCCATGGATAATTGTTTTGCACATTAACTTGATTCAAATTAGCCCATAGTCTCTCTCTTTGGGTTTGATCATTCATAGCAAAGACTACAGTGAGTTATAAGTGACATTGTATTCTAGGATCCTTAATAATACAGTGAATATATTGATCATTTACTTCCTGAATATTAACATTAAGACACTTCTTCCGGATCAACCAAATTCTTCCATTAAGCATTTCTGTATAATTATAGCAAGCTTCCCAATCCTTGGCAATCTTCTTCAATATATTTCTATCTTTTTATTCCTTCACATTTGTCTCCAGACATCCAAACACTTCTATTTTATTCTTTGCCAGAAAGAGCCTCACTTCCTTCTGTTTATGGACCTGATTCAGTCCCCTAATATTCCATGTAGACAAGATCATGGCGGAACAAATGGCATGAGGTTGCCAGCACCTTCTTCCCCAACATAAACCATATCATTCCTCCCTCTAATGCTTGCCTTCATCATTACCTCTTGTTGTATATCTGCTAACTTGTATTCAACCTCCATTTCACCTTCAGACTCAATGATTTGCTTACCACTCCTTTGTGTTATTGTTTCATTCGTTTCAGTTCCTATTCCTTGATGCTCCAGCACCTTATAGGAGTTTTGGATTTCAACTTCATTGCCATCCTTAGTATCCCTGTCCATATTTGTTTTAATTTGCCATACATGTTGCTTCCCTTTGTACCTCTTCTTTCTTGTATGATCTTTCCTTTTCTCCTCCAGCCCTTGATAATCATTCCCCTTATTTCCCTTCTCCTTATACCAGCATTCCACATCATTGTGCCCAAATTTCAGACACTCATTGCAGTACTTTGTCCTCCATTCATATTCAACTGGTTGGTCCCATGGCCCAGAAAGTGTCCCAATCACAATTAGCTCATTCAAAGGCTGTGATACATCTACTTCAATCAAAATCCTAGCAAAGGAAATCCTCTCTGCATTTGCAGTGAACGTCTGTGTGTATAGGACACCCCACTACACTAGCAACCTTACTTAATGCTTCAATCGACCAGTAACCCATAGGTAGCCCAGGAAATTTGACCCATAGAGGAACTAAACTAAGTGCCTTCTTATCTAGCTCAAAATCCACTTTCCATTGCTTTAAGAATGGTCTATTGTTAACATAGTATGGCCCTTCCATGAGAACTCTCTCTTTTTCACGTTGCGTCTGAAATTTAAAAATGTAATATCCATCATCATGAAAAAGAATCTTAGGTTTAGCCTTCCACACTTTCACTGAATAGTTCTCTAATTGGTTTATCGATGGTTTAGCTCCCAGTACATAGCCAATTAGTGGATAGTCCCAATTTTCAACCTGCTCCTTTATATCTGCCTCCTCAATTTGTATCGTTGAAACTCCATACTTCAGAATTAGAAGAACATAGTTTAGAGACTTACCCTCTCATCGATTCCCCCACTCTTACCCAATATTTTGAGTTGGAATGGAAGGTTTCCCATATGTAAATAGCAATCGCCGAATCGTTGGTTCTCTGCTCTCTAGTTTTACTGTTTGTAGTTGCACTTCCTCATCCAAGATGCTCGTATCAGCTTCCTCAGATATAGTCTTAAACTCCGGTGGTAGGTAGCTCCCAAACGTGATAAGTTAAAGATTCCTAGGTATTCCAGTCTCTAGAGTAACGTAGTATTTACCAGATGTTGTTGCTCGATTCCGCGCCATAGTTGATTCCGGTCACAATTGCTACCTTGATATTGTTCACCGAGAGAAAATCTAATCATGCGCCTCTTAATGCTTTGTATATATACACTCAAAATTATGTTGTTGCCTTCATGGACGTGATGACACATGTGTTTAGGCCGTATATGAATTTGTTCATCATTGCGTTCATAGATGACATTCTAGTATACTTGCGGAGCAGGATTAATTATGAGCAGCATCAGAGGATTATGCTCCAAACGTTGAGAGATTAGTGACTTTATGCCAAGTTCTCAAAGTGTGAGTTTTGGCTAAAGTTTGTAGCATTCTTGGGGAACGACGTGTCCAAGAATGGCATCATGGTAGATTTGGCAAAGATTGAGGCTATTCGTGATTGAGCTTGGCCCACCTCAGTTACTAAGGTTCAGAGCTTTATCAAATTGGCAGGATACTACATATGGTTTGTGGAGGGCTTCTCCACTATTGGAGCACCTCTAACTCGATTGACTCACCTTGATGTTCCTTTTGAGTGGTCTGAGGAGTGTGAGTTGAGATTTCGAAAGCTCAAAGAGTTGCTGAGTATCGCTCTTATATTGACTCTTCTAGTTGTGGTCGAGGGATTCACGGTCTATTGATATATATACAACATCAGTTTGGGTTGTGTTTTGATGCAACGAAGCTGGCTTATTACTTATTCATCGAGGCAACTTAGGCTACATGAGCGCAACTACCCCACCCATGACTTGGAGTTGGCGGCAATAGTTTTTACACTTAAGATCTGGAGGCACTACCTATATGAAGTTTGTTGTGAGGTCTACATTGATGTAACACCCCATATCCAAAAAAGGGAAATAAACTAGATAGTGAGAAGTTGCAGGTGCCAGCCATGGAGGCCAACCACGGCTCGTGGGTTGAACCACGGACCGTAGGTGTGGTCCGTGGGCTGACACTTAGCCAAAGTATAGGGACCCCAAAAATCATGGTCTCTAATGACCAAAAAATGATTCACCAGGATGGACCGTGGGTCAGACCAAGGCCCATCGACTGCCTCCGTCAGTGGGTCACTTGGAAAGGGTCTAAGCATGGACAACGGAATGGACCTATGGACCGTAGGTCGGTCAACACCCCATGTTCCAGGGTTCTGTCGATGGTCGAAAATCTCTGAAGTTAGTGACAGATGTGCAGGACGGACCGTAGGTCCATCCACGATCCGTCGATGGTGGTCCGTGGTTCGTGACTGAGCAGTTATTTTAGGGGCATATGGGTCTTTTTCGGTTTTCATAAAATTAAAGTGGTGTCATTTTACCTTCAATAGAACCCCTATATATGCCCTTTTAACCCCAAATTCACCCCATTTAGTTCATTCTTCCAATTTTCCCCAAAAGAACTCAAATGTCCTCCCAAATATTCTCTCTCTAGAAAACTTGAAGAAGAAGAAAAGGAAGGATTCATTTAGGGTTTCAAGCTAAAGGTTAAGTTCATCCATTGAAGGCTATAAATTGGAGTTAAGGTATGGTGGTTTTCATCCATGGGTATCTTTCACCCATGGACCCTTCTCAAAACCTTCAATTTCAAAAGATAGAAATCCCCCATTATTAGGGTTGATTCAAAAGTCACGGGTTCCATTCAAACATGATTCTAATGGTTGAATTATGTTATTATATTCAAAGTTGATGATATGATGTGGGTCTTTGTTGATGAAAGAAGAATTTTATGAATTAATGCATGAGGTGATAGAATCACATGAATTATTATGATATCCATGTCTAATGCTTAAATTCTAGATGTGTTGATTGAAAGTAAGTTTTGAACCTCAAGGAGGTAAAGTATGAGGTTATGCATGTTTATGAACTTTATGTAAATGCTTTAAGAACACTTTGATAGTGAAGAGCTAATGATTATGTTGTTGTTGTGGGCTGATTGAAGGGTTATCCTCGTGAACTCATATGAACATTAAAGTGAAAGGTTTTCTCACAATAGTAAAGATTCTAAGGTTGAAAGGCTTTTCTCACCTAAATGAATCTAAGAGTAAAAGTGATCATGGATGGTTATGAGTGCTCACACATGATATAATGAACTAACTTGGATTGATTGTCAAGGACATCCTTCCATGAGACATGAGCTAAGACTTAATAACTAATTATGGGATTTATGCTTAGCACCGAGTGGATATTGAAATGAGATGGAGGCTCAAACGAAGTTGAGTCCAGGCTTCCAAATGGGAACTCTCACGTAGTAGAGTCTGGGTTTCCCAAGTATGTCTCATGAGATGGAAGCCTTCACCTAGTGGAGTCCGGGTTTCTAGTAGCAATCTTCGTACTTCATAACTACGTGCCCCTGTAGGTTATTAGCTAGTGGATCCACCAAAGCTAAGAGTTACCGGTTCTACCTTAGGAAAGTAGACCACCCCTCTTCGGTGAGGGAGTCACTGGATTCCATATTGGTTCTCACATGGTCTCTTGTCGGTTAAGGCTTGTTCCCACATAAAGAAATGATGAACTAAGACATGCTTGAAGAAGCATCTCGTAGTGTTCAAAGATAATAAGATAAATGATGGACTAAGACATGCTTAGGATCGATGTATTTGAGCTTAGGATGATGGAGCAGCCTCATCCTATAGTTGATTTGAGTACTTTCCAAATGGATTTAGCCAGACTCTAAGCTGATGTTGATGCTCTTGCTGCTCTAGAAGAGGTTTTACTAGAGCCTGAATCCGAGGTAGATACTGATAAAGTGGTGCTTACTGCCTTATTTGGAGATGATGCACCTTCCCTTGACCCCCTCATATGGCTGTAAAGCACACCTGTACTTCTGGTCCCACCATTGATATGGAGAAGGAGAAAAGGGCCGAGGGAAATGTAGCTATTTGAGGTGGCCCAGCGGCAGTCTATATGTGATGAGGAGTTGAGGTAGCGGAGAGTGAGAGAGTTGGCTGCGGGTGCATCTGGATCGAAGAGAACTACTGATGGTGTTCCCACTACCATTGAAGGCATTATTGATGGCATCACTCTTGTTGATCCAGCGGGTTCCGGGAAACTAGACCCACCCGCCTCTTGAATTGGTTTTGGCGCTTATGCACCACATGTTTGTCTCACCCGATGTATTACATTTTATTTTTGTGCATTGAGGACATTGGACTATATTTTTTGTGAGGGTGGGGTGAATGGGATTGTGAATATTAGGTTGAAGTCTGAGTAATCCAACTCGCAATCCTTCCTTGGGGTTTTCTTGCGAGGAACTGTTTTAATTTTGTTGAACCGGCATGTTTAGGATAGTATAAATGTAGAAGTAGCTAAAAATGAAAGCATGATGGCACAAGAACATGAATATGATACCCCTCCAAATTTTGCTTATGTGCTATAACTGTGAGCTTGATAAAGTTGAATGTGTTGGATCTTGATATGACATGATAGAAACCAATTTTGACAACATGACTTAAGCTATGACTTGAACCTGATGCATTAATGATTTGATAGTGAAACTATGGCACATGAGAGTGTAAGACTGTTTGTTACAGTCATATAGTGCGTGTCAATCTAGAACTTACCCCGTTAGTCTTGCTAAGATGATTTAGACTGGACATTGGGAAATGATCATAGGTCGTTGTTGATAATGAGTCTAGTTAAGCCTAAAAGCGACAAACCAAAAGAAATAAATGCTCCCTTTGATTCAAATATTTGAGCCTAATGAATACTTTTTCTTTCAATATACCCAACTCACCTTCACCTACAAATTTGTATTTGCCCTGGTCTCTTCTTGGACATTATGCACCTCAACTCAGGTTAAAAGCCTAAGTTGAGGGTGGATGCTTCAGAAGTTTTCCTTAATATGGCCCGGTCCTCCCAAGGACATCGTGCTCCTCAACTCATGCAAAATGCATAAGTTGAGGGTAGTTGTTGCAAAGGAAAATAGTGCATGAAAAGAGTCGTATGTAGAAAAAGAAATTTTTTAAAATGTGCAAAGAGTGTGTGACTAATAAAAAGAAACAAAGAGTGAAAATACTTGAATAAAAAGATGAAATAAGCAAGAATTTCAAGTGAAATGTAAGAAGAAGAACAGAAAAAGAAGGTGATGTCAGCGTTGGTTGTAAAAGAGGTAAATAGCCAATGTAATGTCAAGGAGGGCAGAAAAGTCACTTAATGTACAAATGTACCATACCAGACCCTGAGCCTATGTTACAATCTATAAAAGTCCTATAGTAATCCTAAGTAACCAGCTTGGAAAGTCAAAGCGGAGAAAATAAGGGTAAGCCTATGGTATTGAGCACTAACTGTATCTGAATTCACTTCTGAGTGTGAGTATATACTAATTCCCTAGCTAAAACATCAAATTTTGTGTGAAAAAGGGATTTCTTTGTCGTTTAGAGTTTGTTGTGTCACTGATGTTTGTGTATTCAAGACACAACTTCCAATGCAAGTGTCTACGATCATTTAATAGTAAAGTAACCCAACCAAGGGTTGGGGTCGAGTTCCAAGGGAGTGGGCTTTAGAATTAATAGAAAAATAAAATTTAGTTCTAATTAGTCATAGCTAAAAACAAACATGTTAAATCTAAGGGGTGACGCAAGCGTCAATTATCAATAGGGTTTTTTCACAAGTAAACAAAAACAACAAAAATGCAAAGAGTACTAATCAAGGAGATGGGGTTCTTGGGATGTGATAGGAATACGGGAAAAACTAAACTATTAGGTACATGGTTTTGACAATAAATTTGTTGAATATTTGTGACTAGGCTAGACTATAGAGGGGGTAAATTCTCTCTCGAGAAACTTACCCCGAAACAAATGGGTTCCTCTCGGACACCCACTTGCCGCATGAAGAACAATCTCCACCTTAGGCCACTCACTCTCTCAAGTTGAGTGTATGGGAGAAGGAATAGGGTTCACTCTCTCGAGATGAACCTCATGTCGACCCAATCCCACCGGCCATCAATTTAGTAGTCTTAGTTTTATGACCTCTCTCTCGAGAAAGCTGAAAATACAAAGGTGAAATTGTATTTGCACCTATAATTTCATTAAGTTCCACCACAACTACAAAATAAAATCGCATCTAAACAACAAATAAATCATCAACAAGCAAGACCCAACAAATAATCTAACCCATATTCACAAAATCACACCCCAAGAATTAGGGTTTTAGCTAGACATGTAAAAGAGATAGAAATTTATACCAAAATGAATTTGCATTCAAATGGGTATGAAGATTTAAGTCTCAAAACAAGCCAAGATTGAAGAATCCACAAGACCCAAGTCCAATTTCTTTGAGTTGAAACCCTATGAATCTTCAAGTTCTTCAAAACCCTCTCAGAACTTAGAACTCAAAAGTCTATATTAAAAATTCTATATTAAAAAATATGATACTAAGCTGCAACTCTTCAACAAGTATTTATAGTTATTAAAAATTTATGCTGCAGCGGATCATTCGGCGTTGTTAGTCGAGATCGCCGATCAACTCGGCAATCCTCCCTTTGGTAGTTTCATCGCCGGCTTGCCCTATCCTTTAGCATCGTCATGTTTGGATCATTGGACGACATAGTACAGCTTCGCGGAACTGATCTGTGATACGCCAACTTCTCATTTTCACCACCGATTTGATCATTTCCTTCAGGGCTCAGCACACTAGAACAAAAGGCAAGGATAAGACCTTTTGGCGACTCGCCAAATGGGTTCAACGATTCTCAAATCTTCATTTCTTCGTTCTTTCAGCTGCCTTTGTTCCTTTTTTGCTAAGTAGTGTCCATGTTTTCCTTAAAACTCCAAATACCTAAAACTGAAGGGTTTTCATCAGATATTGAGATAAAATATGCATTTGAGGACACTAATTCTATCAAAATATAGCCCTAAATGAGTCCAATTTGTGGACTCATCAACACCCCCAGCTTAAACGTTTGCCTGTCCTCAAGCAAACTCAAGTTCAACCGTTCAAAAAGTGTGTCTCGGACAGTGCTACACAAGACTCAATCATGAATGCACACAACAAGACTCAATTTACTTATGCAAAGGTCAAATGTGCATTCAAAGATTCAAGTTGTGACTCACTAATATCAAAGAATTTCATGCTCACAATACTTGCTTCAAATGCAAGTTCAAGATCAACCAAAGTGTTCAAATTTCCTCACACAAGGAATGATTACATATTCACACAATGGTTCACAGTTTAAAGCTTCGGAATCAGATGCAACACTCACACTCACAAAGAAGAACACAATGCATAATTTCACCCATAGGTTTGCCCGTATTTTCCAATCAACATTTGTTTCAGCTCACCCAAGATAAAAAAGGTCTTTTCAAGGCTTGTAATGGGGATGAGTGCAAAGGTATGGTCATTTAGGCTCAGTGACTTTCATCCTTATGAAATGTGGTGCTCACACTACTTCCTTTCCTTTTCCTTCATCATTCTCTTTAGTGCTCATAAGTCATCCTATTATTCCTTTTCTATTGACTGTTTGGGAACCCCATTTCTTTTGTACTTTATTCCACAACTTTCTTTTTCATTCTTTTTCTTTTTCTTTCTCTTTTTTTTTTTTTTTTAAAAATATATGGAGAGGTTTCATTTTTCTCAAAACCATGGGTAAGAGGAACTTTCTTGCACTTCTTGATTTGCCTTTTCTTTTCACCACACCCCCAACTTAGGCTTTTGGCCTAAGTTGGCTATTCAACTAACCACAACTTCATGAGGATTATGGGTAATGGATAAAGAAAGGTTATGATTTCATCAAGTTTCTTCCAAAGAAAGGTAAGGCTCAAGGGGTGTTCAAAAGAGGTTCACACACTCACAAGGTAGGTCACAAAAGAGGTATATGTCAAATTGGCTCATACTCTTAGAAGTTTCCTAAGATCATAGCAAGAGATAGCTTCACTTAGTTCACCGGACCAACGGGGCAAATTCTAGGATCTATCATGCATGGTTCAAAGTAATCTCATCATATTAGGCATTGACACTACAGTCAAATAAGACTCCACACTTTCGCTAGTGTGCAATGATCATCCCAAGAGACTCAATTCGATACTAGGCTAGTTATAACGAGATGCAAAGAGTTCACACATTGTCTATGCAACTTCATTTGGCCTCATCGTAGCCGCGCATTCATGTTCGTTTGATTGAGAGCATTATTCAAGTCATCGATATTGATTGGAACCGAGACTTAAATTTTGCAAAAGAACAGCCACATTCAACACACAAGAGGTGGAATTTTTTTTCGAATGGGTCAAAATCATTTTACAATTTAAAATAAAAGGAGCCATAAGTTCAAACATTCACAGAAACACAATTTTTAAACAGAAAATCCCAAATACAAACAAAACACGAACATCAATAGCACACAAAGGTGGGCCTCACCCCACCACAAATAAAAATCATTTGTCCTCAAATGCGAATAGAAGTATCCAAAAATAAAAGTAAGTAAGACAGAGAGGGAGGTAAAGAAAAGTCCTATCTATGCAGTCGCTCCATATGTCTGGGCATCAGTGCCCGATGTGTTAGCCTGGAATTTGATAATGTCCTGCGGAGCTTCTTCAGAAGATTCAGCGGCAGCTGAATTACTAAGATTATCCAAATCATGAGCCGCCAAAAAGGAGTGGATAGCTGTGAAGAATCCACATCTCCACGAGGGAATAGTGGGGTCTCGGGGATTTTTTCTTTTGTTGGCACTGGTCTTCTTGCCCTCATTATCCATTTTGGAAGGATTTGTTGCTTTTGTATTTTTCCTGAAATGTTTTGCTCTTGTTTGTCGGGGTGACATATCTCTTCCAGCACCTTTTATGCAGTCGCTCCATATGTCTGGGCATCAGTGCCCGATGTGTCAGCCTGGAATTTGATAATGTCCCGTGGAGCTTCTTCGAAAGATTCAGCGGCAGCTGACTTACTAAGATTATCCAAATCATGAGCCGCCAAAAAGGAGTGGATAGCTGTGAAGAATCCACATCTCCATGAGGGAATAGTGGGGTCTCGGGGATTTGTTCTTTTGTTGGCACTGGTCTTCTTGCCCTCATTATCCATTTTGGGAGGATTTATTGCTTTTGTATTTTTCCTGAAATTTTTTGCTCTTGTTTGTCGGGGTGGCATATCTCTTCCAGTACCTTTTGGTCTAGCCATTTCTGCAAAGCTTCGAGAAAAAGTTAGAACGTATTCAGACTAAAGCAAGGCAGTTCAATTGCAGAATCACTTCGCCGAACCAGTTGGCGAAGCGCGCAACTACTTAGGCAATTCACCGAGTGCAGTGTATAGAGAATGCAAGGGTGCAGACAAAGGGCAAACATGAAGTCTTTTGGTGAGGCGCCAAATGCGTTCGACGACATCGTGCTTCTCACCGAAAGTTACAGAATTTAACACATATTTGACATTAAATTAAAGGCGAGATGGAGAGTGTAGGCAAGCCACCGAGTGGTTCAGCGAGCTCGATCCAGCTCGCCAAATGACCCAACGTGCCTGCTTTCGACCCAACTTTCCTGAATTCAACCATGTGACCCCTGAAAACAAAATTAAGGCATGCACAACTCAAATTAGGCTTAGACCCAGTGACAATCATGCACAACCCATGATTTTTCATCCAATTTAAAGCGTAACCTTCAGGAATTAACTACTTAACTTAGTACGGGCAAAATTTATGAACCTAATAGGCAAACAAATATTCCAATCCTACCAGAGAGGCCCAACACACATCATCAAAGTAATGCCTTTTCATTTTAGTACAACTTTCGAGGAAAGGAATGCAGGGTTTGAAGTACCAACTTTTTATGCCGATCAAATGGATATTGAGATGCTAGGAAGCAATGTAATCCAACTCGTAGCACAATTCGATACTAAAAAAAATACTCTGAAAATGCAAAAAATGTAAAACTAGAGTGCATGTGTGAGTTTGGGAAGATGAAAAAGTGAGGGCAAGGGAATGAATTTGAAACTTTTAAACCTTTGGCCTGAAAAACCGTCAAGTTTTTGCTCCTTCGGCGACATTAGTAAGGATCGCCAAATCACTTGGCGTTTCACCGAGTAGCCACTTGCCTCACCGAATTTTACAGAACTTCCAGTTGTTCTGGGATTCCAAATAGCGGTCTCTGTCAGGATCGCCGACATGGTCAGCGGTTCGCCAATAATTTCCTGTGCTCGCCGAGTTTTACAAACTCCAATGCAAGTTGGTCTTGAGTCTAACAGAGGTCTAGTTCAGAGTCGTCGAACCGTTCGGTGATTCGCTGATTGAACTTGTTGCTCGCCAATCTGCACTTTTCAGTCACTCTCCACACTACCATATGCACAATCAACACACCATTATTTTATCAAAGCAAAAGAAAGCAATAAGTGGTTTTGGGTTGCCTCCCAAACAGTGCCATAATTAACGTCGTGGCACGATGCAAGTCCACCTTCAAACCTCATTTTTAGGGTTACCTGGAGTGTCACTAGGCAAACCCCCTTTCTATCTCGGATTTAGGTGAGACGACATCTGACTTTTTTGGGTCTCCAGCTGCTTGATTGATACTGAATGGGAGGTAACAGTTTGGCTAAGGGTCGACACATCATCTTTCATCTATTTCAATATCTTGTCTGACGCTTCAACTTTATTTAGGATACGAGAAAGCATATCCTCATACTTACCACCCTCTGAATCCTTTGGCTTTTGGAACTCGTGGGGAGGCACATACATGTCCTTCTCTTCATCCTTCTAATTAGGATTTTGGTCTATCCATTCACGATCCTTCCATCCTTCATCTCTAGCCCAACCTTGGTTACCATCCTACCTTGGGTAGTTTAAACGATAACCACCGCCTTGGTTGGCTAGGAAGTTCACTTCCTCATTATACAAGGCTTTAAATTTTGCCTCCTCAGAATTTGCACACCCGACCTCCACAACGTTGACACCACGGGTACTAGCCCCCATAACATTTTTAGATAAAATATCAAGTTGTGTCATGATCTTGGCCATGTTTTGGTCTCTCTCATTATCTTTTTCTGTATGTTCCTTGGATAGCTTGAATGTGAGAGGGGAGACTTGGTCTTCACGGGTGTACCATCCCCTATTGAAGGTCGTCATGTCATCTAAGAGTTGGCCTGATACTGTATACAGTTGTTGCATCAGGCCACCAGGTAAAAGTTGATCAGCGACACCTTTGTTTACCGAATCCAGGCTTCGGTAGAAGTACTGTAGCAAGACAATGTCAGGCAGACCATGAGTCGGGTATTGTAGCGCCAACTTTTTAAATCATAGCCAAGTCTCATGGATTAGCTCGCCCTCTAAATGCTTAAAGCTTTGGATACCATCCCGAAGATTCATCATCTTCGAAGGAGGGAAATATCGCACATTAAATGCGGTTACCAATTCCTCCCAAGAAGTGATGGATTCGCGAGGCAACTCCGCCAGCCACTTACACGCCTCTCCCATCAATGAGAAAGGGAATAGCCTTAACCAAACTGACTCCTGAGAGATGTTTTTGAAAGAGAATGGTCCGCACACATCCATGAAGTTTCGAAGATGTTCGTGAGGATCCTCATGAGCCAATCCACGGAAAAAGTCCCTTTAGTTGCAAGAGTTGCATCATAGTGCTCGTTATGTGGAATACTACATTTCCCTTGGCTGGAGGTAAACGGATAGCCCCAATACCTCCCATGAGATAGGGGTCATTAATGTTGGTCTCTTGGACATTTTTGAGATTTCCGATGTCGTCTTGGTGGCCCACCTGGCTACCATTGCTACGGTTAACACTCATGCTTTCTGAAATATTCACACAAGAAAACAAGACAAAACTAAAAATTAAGTAAACTACGACTAAGAAGAACAAAAATTCTACTAATCTAAAAATTCTCAAATAACACCACTCCCCGGCAGAGGCACCATTTTGATATTTGCATAATCAAAACACAACTTCCAATGCAAGTGTCTACGATCGTACAATAGTAAAGTAACCCAACCAAGGGTTGGGGTCGAGTCCCAAGGGAGTGGGCTTGAGAATTAATAGAAAAATAAAATTTAGTTCTAATTAGTCATAGCTAAAAACATTTTAGAATATAAACATGTTAAATCTAAGGGGTGACGCAAGCATCAATTATCAATGGGGTTTTTCACAAGTAAACAAAAACAACAAAAATGCAAAGAGTACTAATCAAGGAGATGGGGTTCTTGGGATGTGATAGGAATACGGGAAAAATTAAACTATTGGGTACATGCTTTTGAAAATAAATTTTTTGAATATTTGTAAATAGGCTAAACTATAGAGGGGGTAAATTCTCTCTCGAGCAACTTACACCGAATCAAATGGGTTCCTCTCGGACACCCACTTGCCGCATGAAGAACAACCTCCACCTTAGCCCACTCACTCTCTCGAGCTGAGTGTATGGGAGAAGGACTAGGGTTCACTCTCTCGAGTTGAACCTCATGTCGACCCAATCCCACCGGCCATCAATTATGTAGTCTTAGTTTTATGACCTCTCTCTCGAGCAAGCCGAAAATAGAAAGGTGAAATCATATTTATAATTATAATTTAATTAAGTTCCACCACAACTACTAAACGAAATCACATCTAAACAACAAACAAATCATCAACAAGCAAGACCCAATAGATAATCTAACCCATATTCACAAAACCACACTCAAAGAATTGGGGTTTTAGCTAGACATGTAAAAGAGATAGAAATTTATACCAAAATGAGTTTGCATTCAAATGGGTATGAATATTTAAGTCACAAAACAAGCCAAGATTGAAGAATCCACAAGACCCAAGTCCAATTTCTTGGAGTTGAAACCCTTTGAATCTTCAAGTTCTTCAAAACCCTCTCCAAACTTAGAACTCAAAAGTCTATATAAGAAGTTCTATATTAAAAAATCTAATACTAAGCTATAACTCTTCAACGAGTTTTTATAGTTTTCAAAAATATGTGCTGCAACAGATCATTCGGCATCGTTAGTCGAGATCGCCGATTAACTCGGTGATCCGCCCTTTGGTAGGTTTCATCGTCGTCTTGCCCTATCCTTCAACATCATCGTGTTTGGATCATTGGACAACATAGTACATCTTCGCGAAACTGCTCGGCGATACGCCGACTGCTCCTTTTCACCGCCGATTTGATCCTTTCCTTCAAGGCTCAGCACACTGGAACAAAAGGCGAGGATAAGACCTTTTGGCGACTCACCGAATGGGTTCGGCGATTCTCAGATCTTTATTTCTTCGTTCTTTCAGCTGCCTTTGTTCCTTTTTTGCTAAGTAGTGTCCATGCTTTCCTTCAAACTCCTAATAACTGAAACTTAAGGGTTTTCATCAGATATTGAGATAAAATATGTATTTGAGGACACTAATTCTATAAAAATATAGCCCTAAATGAGTCCAATTTGTGGACTCATCAGTCACTTGAGGACAAGAAACTATTTTAAGTTGAGGGTGTTGATGTACCGTGAGTTTACAATGTTTTTGACGCATTATACTTGAAGTTTGCATGCATCTTAGGCAATTGTTTTATTAGATGTGATGGCATTTTGGTCTAATCTTGTAGGAAATAGGTTTGGAGCAATTAAAGTTCAACGTAGTTGAACCAATAGGATTTTGGCAACAGACGAGCTCACCCGCGAACCATCATTCACTTAATGCACCGTAGGTAGAGTGTTCAAGGAAATCTGACCAAGTGTGGAACCACAGAGGGTAATGACGCCCCATATGTTGAGTGACGGACCGTGGGCTGATAGTCATCGTTTGATTCAGAGAAGATGAGTTTTAGTACTTGAACAACGAAGGGACAGGACGAACCGTGCATAGACCTACGGGCCATAAGTGATGACCATCATTTGAAGACCATAAGATTTTTGCCAACTGCTGAACCACAGAGAAGACCACGGACCGTTAATCCAGTCATGGACCGTAGGTTGCCTTCCGTTGATCGAAATTGCCCAAACCGGATTTTCCTAAACTTCCTTTTCCTACTTGGTTTAGGATTTAGTTTCTATAAATATTACTTGTAGATTTCGTTTTTGGGGTGTTAGACCTTTTGTGATACTTTATTTTGGGTTTGAGAATTATTTTGCAAACACTCTTGGCATTCAATTCTTAAAGTTGGTTTATGCAATTTGATTTTGATTTTCAAGTCAAGATTTCAGATTTCATCTATTCTAATTGTAAGTTCATGATTTCTATTTCGAACCCTAATATGAATTGTGATAACTCAAGCATGAATAAATAAGTCCATAACTAGGGTTGTGGGTACCATGAATAATTAACAAAGTAAAGCCAATAAATAAGTAATTCTTGAATAGTGTTTATGCATGTATTGTTAATCCTTTTGTTTTGCATGCTTTTTAACGGTGGCCAACATTAGAACTGGCCTCATTCCTACTTGTCGGAACAAAGAAGTAATGAATAAGAACAAGATTGAACAACGGGGATTTAGATGTGATAATCCGCTATCTAATAGCCTAAACCACTTACTGCGAAGGCTAATCTAGGGTTAAGGTAAGGGTTAGTAAAGCATACACCCGTTGATGAACCAAGTTGCATGGTGTAATTCCTTATTTGGAGGACCAATCACTTCGGAGATACATAACTTACCAACCTTGCATGTTAACACTAGGATTGAGTTACTATTATTGGAATTACTGCGTTAAGAACTTGTGGGGAACACATGTACCCTAATTTTCATCTCATATTGATATTTCAAACTACGAATTGTGATTACTTGTTACTACAAATCAATCAACTGTTACTTTATTTACAATTCACACTATTTTTACGGAAGTAATTTGACTAAAAGTGGATAACCATAAAATTAGCCTAAGTGTAGACCATATTCCTCATGCGATCAACCCTAACCTAAAAGTTAGGTTCTTTATTGAACAACGATCGCTTATACTTCTTTAGGGAGGTGTAATTTGGGCGTATCAATGAGATGTCACACAAAGTGCCTAACAGTCAATTTTTAGATAAAGGATGTTTTTCTCATAACTTCACACAAAACACAAAACTTTAGCTGCTGATATCAACTTTTCAATCCCAACAAACTACCAACTTTTCAACACATACAAAAATAAACTTAACTTTTTCAACATACATAAAATGCCCGACACAAGAGCCAACCTCCATGCACACATAACTATCATGGCAGGTCGCTCAACCACCCTCTCCCCAATAAAATAGACTTTGTCCTAAAATTACAAAATACAAGGTCTGTGAGGAGGGGTCATACTTGCGAGGCTCTAGGCATCGGTAGTTGGAGTGATGTCTACACCCTCATAAATAGGTGCTCTCTCTGGTGCAAGGACTATATCAGGTTGGCTACCATCTACAAGGGAAGGAGGCCCACTAACTGAGACTCCAGACCTCATCGCATCATGTTGTTGCTCTTCTCTAGCCTTCTTTAGTCGTCGGTGCTCTTCCCTAGAAGTTTCATCATGGAGTTTAGTTGTAGGGTTCTTATCCTTCCCTTTGCCCTTTTCTGTCTCAGGCCTATCAAGGTCACCCCAAATATCTCTGAATCTCTGAGTGACCGGAGGCATTTTGAACAGATTCATCAGGGAATCTGGTGCAAGTGTGGGAGGCAGAGAAACTGGCTTGTCCGCCAGTTTGCAATATGAGCTTTCATTTCACCCATCTATGCTTTTAAAGAAACAGTATCTACAGATTCAAAGCATTTATCCAGCTATTTAGGTGAGACTCTAAGCCATCCATCCTATTCTTCAACACAGAAGTCTCCTGTTTGGAGTTCATTTTGCAGTCACTGCTCCACACTTTGTACCTGACTCTGGACCACCAGTGGAAGTTTTTCAATTTCCTAATCTAGTATGACCTGGTCTACCTTTGTCCCGCCACAAGTCTCTAAAAAAATATGAAAGGCAAAGAGACAAATGAAATTGTAGCAGACGAAAATGGTGCTGGTGGGGGATGCACTCCCGAAGTTGTCTGGGATGTCCCTTGTGTGTGCTCACTGACTCCCTCAACTTGTGTAGGCTCTACCGTTACATGTGGCAACACCACCAATGGTGGTGCAGGTCCTTCCCTCGATCCATACAGTGGGTTGGCCACATCTTTGATTTTAGCCACCTCAGTGACCTTGGTGGCCTTAACGTATCTGTCCACCAACTTGTTAGGTGGCATATGGGTATACAAACTCCTGATCAGGCAAGGAAATGTCAGACTTGATCTATCATTCAGGGAGAGATCTCTCATTTCTGTAGAAATATGTTGGCCAACATTCAATGCATAACCATCTATAATGCAAGCTATTGAGGAAACTTGCGATGACGATAGGGTGTTGTCATTCCCTATTGGCCGCAACTGTGCATGGAACACTGCCCACCAGACTTTGGATGGAAATATCTAAGATCCCTTGGTGATGTGCACATGTGGGTTGTCTACCCATGACGCTGCCTCATTGTCAGTTGTAATAAGCCCAGCAATAAATTTCATGATGCTCTCCCGAGAAACTAGATCCTTCATCTCAACTTCACTAGTCACCGAATGTTGGTGACCCTCATATAAACCTACATCAGTATGTGCAGTGTACTCAGGACCATGTATAAACCTATTGATTTTGTCTCTGAAATATCAACCTTCTAACCTCGAATAACCACCTCCTCTAGTGGGCCTAACTTCAATGTTGCTGCTTTCTTTCCCCTTTTGGATGTTTTTGTGGTCTCCGAATTCATTAGTGTGGAAATAAATGAGGAGTAGAATTCTTTGGTCAAGTACCGCCAAAATTGTCTTGGCTTTTTAGTCCTCCACTCAAACTGATGTTGTTTGAACAAGGTGTGAATTTCTAGAAAAGCCTGCAAGTCAGCCTGCACAACTCTGTTTTCTAGGATAATGGGTCTCCTGCCAATGCCACTAGACTTGGATACTATTCCTTTGTCAAATATCTCCCTTGAACCAGGAATTGCCCAAGTATTTTGGATGACATTAATGAGTTGTTGTTGCACTACTGGGTCATCTTCCCTCACTCTAACAAACTGCACCACCAAGTCATCGGTGTCACTCCTATCGCTATCTTTTTTACTATCCTGATCTTCTTCTTCAACTTCAACTGCATGTGGGTCATTAGTAGATGCTTGGGATGTACCATCAGACCCCTGCTCACTCTCAAAACTAGCTTCTTCCTCTTCAGACTAGGAAACAGTGTTGTCATGCTGGTCTAGTTCCCTACCTGTCAGAGATCTAGTTGCTTAAGGAGAGTGTTGTTCAATTTCAGTGTTAACCGGTTTTTTGGCGCTTGGAAGCCTTTTAACTTCAAAAAATAGGGTTTGGGTCAAGTTTCGGCTGGGTCGGGTTCATTTGGACTGACCTAACCTAGACGGGCCATGAAGTTGCTCATGAAGAGCATCACGGCCCGTGTAGCTGCATGTGGTCCTACACTTGGACAAGTGAACTTACCTCCATGTTCACGGGAGGCTAAACGGTCTGTCTAAGGTCAAACGGGCCCCAAACCCTTTCGTGAACATTTTCCCTTTTTGCCTGTGAGTCCACAACATTCTTGCCATCATTTTCACGGATCGTATAGTCTTTCACGGCCCATCTAGTGGCTCGTGACGGACACTTCTTTCCTTAATTCGTTCCTGCACACATGCACACAGTGACCCTATAAAAATAACAAAATTCATGAAGTTTAAACTACTTATTACAATTAAATTTTGGGTGCGTCCCAAGTAGTGCACAATTCAACGTCACGACGCAGGTTACTTGATTACTCAGACTTCATAAATTTTGTATTTCTCATCTATCTCACTTCTTCGAGGACCCCATATATGCCTCGACTCGCATTCCATTTGCCTTGAACTTTTCACCCTTTTCATTTTCAAGTTCAATGGCTCCTGACTGAAACACTTGGATCACTTTGAATGGTCCTGACCATATGGATCTCAGCTTTCCCGGAAATAGTTGTAGCCTTGAGTTAAACAAAATCACCAAGTTCCAGGACTAAAAGTTCTTTTCTCAATATTTTCTCCGTGATACAACTTCATCCTCTCCTTGTACAATGCAGATCTCTTATAAGGCCTCAAGCGAAACTAATCCATTTCATTTATCTGCTCTAGTCGCATATTTGCTACCTCACTCCAACTCAAGTTTAGCTTCTTCAGCACCCACAATGCTTTGTGTTCTAACTCCATAGGAAAATGACATGCCTTTCCAAACACTAACTAGTACCGTGACACACAAATGGGTGTTTTGAAAGTTGTCTGGTATGCCCATAATGCATCATCCAATTTCCTTGCCCAGTCAGTTCTATTGGCATTTACCTTCTTTGCAAATACAAATTTATTTCCCAATTAAAGACTTCCACGTGTCCACTTCGTTTGTGGATGATATGGCGTTACCACTTTATGTTGTTTCACCCCATATTTAGCTAGGAGAGTGCTAAGCACTTTATTACAAAAATGTGAGCCTCTGTCACTAATAATCTCTCTAGGTTTGCCAAACTTAGAGAAAATATTCTTCTTTGAGAATCCTGCAACATTCTTGCCATCATTCTCTGCCAAAGCCACAACTTCTACCCACTTGGAGACATAGTCAACTGCTACTAATATGTATTTCTACCTGAATGAACTCACAAATGGTCTCATGAACTCAATGCCCCATACATCAAATAATTCAACCTCTAAGATAAGGGTCATAGGTAACTCATGAAGATGGGAAATAGCTCATTGCCTTTGACATATGTCACAACCTTTAACCAGATCAAATGTGTCTTGATGAATTGTAGACCAATAATAGCCACTTTGGAACACCTTGTGGGCAGTGCGAGCTCCCACATGGTGTCCACCAACTGGAGAGGAGTGACAAGCTTCCAGAATGCTTAGCATTTCAGCTTCAGGCATACACCGCCTAATTATATTATCCAGACAAACCCTGTATAAGTAAGGTTCATCCCAAAAGTACTTGCTCACATCATGTAAGAACTTCTTCCTTTGTTGAAAGGTCAAGTCCTCGGGCATCAATCCACTAACAAGATAGTTGGGAAAGTCAACAAACCAAGGAATAAGATCAAAAGTAGAGACTAATACATGCTTATTCGAAAATGAGTCATCAATGTCAAGTTCAACTTCCCATTTCTTCTCTACTTCCAGTATGGATAAGTGATTTGCTACTTGACTTTCACAACCTCTTCTCTCTATGACCTCAAAGTCAAATTCTTGTAACAACATCAGCCATCTTATCAATCTCGGCGTAGCATCTTTATTGCCATCAGACATCACAATGATGTATGGAAGTGTGAACTATCACTTTTGTTCCTAGCATATATGTTCCAAATTTCTCAAAGGCATACACAACTGCAAGAAATTCTCGCTCAGTAACAGTGTAGTTCTATTGAGCTCCATTCAATGCCTTGCTTGCATAGTTTATCGGCTAAAAGATCTTGTTGCGCTTCTGCCCTACCACAACTCCTAAAGCAACACCACCTGCATCACACATTACTTCAAAGGGTTCCGACCAATCTGGAGCAATAATCACTGGGGCTAAAATTAATTTTGCCTTAAGACATTCAAAGGCTTTGGTGCATGCTTCATCAAAAGTGAACCTGATCTCCTTCTCTAACAACTTACACAAAGGATGTCCAATTTTAGAAAATTCCTTAATGAATCGTCGATGGAACCCTGCATGGCCCAAGCAGTTACGAATCCCCTTTACAAAAATAGGTGGAGGCAGCTTTTCAATCTCTTGAATCTTTGCTCTATCCACCTCCAAACCTTTCTAGGACACTTTATGGCATAAAACTATTCCTTTCTTGACCATGAAATGGCATTTTTCCCGTTTAGCACTAGGTTCGCCTATTCACATATATGTAGTGCCCTGCTAAGATTTAACAAACAATTATCAAAATTGTCACCAACCACAGAGAAGACATCCATAAATACCTCCAAAGTGTCTTCAACCATGTCCGAAAAGATGGACATCATACACCGTTGAAAAATAGCAAGTGCATTACATAATCCAAATGACATGTGTTTGAACGCAAAAATACCATAACGACATGCGAAAATGGTTTTCTCCTGATCTTCTAGTGCAATTGAAATCTGGTTGTACCCAGAGTACCCATCCAAAAAGCAATACCACCCTTTTCCTGCCAACCTATCTAACATCTAGTCCATGAAAGGCATTGGAAAATAGTCTTTCAAGGTCCACTTGTTCAATTTCCTGTAATCCATGCACACTCGCCAATTGATAACTGACCTCTGCGGAATCAACTCATTCTTTGTATTCACCACTACAGTTATTCCGCCTTTCTTGGGCACACACTGTATTGGGCTCACCCAATGGCTATCATAAATGGGGTATACCACTCCTGCATCTAACAATTTAATAATTTTCTTCTTTACCACCTCTTGGTGGATTCAATCTCCTCTAGTGCTCTATACTTGGGCTGCAATCTTCTTCCAGTTGAATTTTGTGAGTGCAAATACCTGGAGGTATCCCAATTATGTCAGCAATGGTCCAACCAATTGCTTTCTTGAACCTTTTCAACACCTTCACCAATGTTTGCACTTGTTCAACATTAAGATTTGCAGCCACAATAACTAGCAAAGTGTTATTTTTACCTAGAAAGACGTACCTCAAATGACCAGGTAACTGCTTCAGTTCAAGCATATGTAGTTCCTCAGTAGATGGTTTTGTTGTGGGTTTGTCCTAGTTTTCAAATCCAAGTCTAAATTATTAGGAGAATATGAATGTGATCCCATGACTTCCAGTGCATTTAGAGTGTACACATAATCGAATAAAAAAACCTCATCAAAGTTCAGTATTACTGCAACTAGTGTCTCTACAGTAAGTCTTTATTCTATAGATGATTCAATGACCCCTTCTTCAACTATATCAATCACGAACAGCACACTCATATCTTGTGGTTACTTCATCGACTTGCACACTTTGAACTTGACCTCTTCATTATTTAGCCAAAATGTTAGCTCCCCACTCTCCACATCAACCAATTCTCTACCAGTAGCCAAATATGGCCTTTCGAAAATTATGGGAACTTTGAAATCCACCTTGAAATCTAGAATTACAAAATCAGTCGGAAAGATGAAACTTTCCACCTTGACCAACACATCACACAAAATTCCCACGGGCCTCTTCACTGATCTATCTACCATCATCAATCTCATAACAGTAGGCTTTGGGGACTCCAACCTCAGATGTTTGTATATTGTCAATGGCATGAGATTGATAATATCTTTCGGGTCACACAGAGCTTTAGTGAACTCGAATGCACCAATAGTGCATGGTTTAGTAAATGTACTCGAGTCCTCTTTCTTCTGCACCAAGGACCTTGTAGAAATATCACTATAATTGTGAACATTATCTGTTGGTTCAAAACTTGTCGTCCCTTTTTTTGTTACCAAGTACTTTATAAACTTAGCATATCATGGCATCTGTTTCAAAGGCTCTACTAATGGAATGTTTATTGATAGCTGCCGAAGCATGGATATGAATCCCATGAATTTTCCATCCTAAGCTTTCTTCTTGAGCCTCTGAGGGAATGGAGGAGGAGGTCTGGGAATCTATTGTAAAGGTGGTGATGCCTCTACTCTAGATTTTTTAGTTATGTGTGCCCTTTCTTCGGCTCCTAGAAATCTCTCTACTCTTATAGATATCTCTAAATCATTCAAAACTTCTACATTTACCTCTTTTTCAGCATTCCTTTCTATACTCTCTTCATGCTAAATGCTTGCAGGTGTAGGTTCTGGTAGTGATTTACCACTTCTCGTGGTGATAGCCATGTAGTGCCCATCTTTATTTGGGTTTTGAATCGTATCACTAGGCATGTCCCATTTTTTCTTTGGTTAAGTGAAGCCGATAGTTTCCCATCTTCTGCTCCAACTGCTTAATGGAAGTAGAATGTGAGTCTATAAGTTGACTCATGCTAGAGAAATCGTTTCTCAACTCTCTGACTCCCACATTGTAGATTCAACTCTCAGTACAACCTTTGCTTACATATCCTCCATCCTTGACCGACTAGAACCATTGCCTATTCGATCTCTGTTACCTGGAGGTACATACACACCACTGCGCTCATCTTTGTATCCCGCCTTGTTTTTCTAACTTCCTTGCTCTATGTTCCCTAGTCTGTCATAATGACCATTTTGCTGATAGTTCCTACTTTGATTTCCAGAATTATAACTCTGGTTGCCCGAGTTAAAATTTTGGAAATCCCCTGGTTGTTCAAATACTTCGCCTCTTCATCAAAGTCAACATCCTGTTCTTCATACTTGTTTGTTGCACCTAATGCATTTACCTTTCTAGATTAGCAGTGAGATGTTTCGTGATGATGTCCATTTGGGTTTTCATGTGGGCCATGTTTGAACCTTGTTCTTTCTCTCACTTTCTCCGTTCAGCTGAGAGTTCATAAGTGAACCCAAGATCTCCCATCTCTGCATCTCTTGTGTGCCAAGATCTTTTGTTCTTTGATACCTCATCCATGACAACTATAATCTTGGGAAATGACTTTCTCATGAATGATCCACCGCACACTGCATCTACAACCGGTTTAATCACAAAGTTTAGTGACCTATAAAATACCTTCTTTAAGTGCCTATCGGTGAGGCCATGATTTGGGCACTTCTTTAACTTTTGGCTAAACCTCCACCACATATCATGCATTGCTTCACCGGATACCTACTTGTTAGAACCTATTTCATCCTTCATTTGCAGCTTTTTTGTCTCTTGGTAAAACCTCTCCATAAAGGCCCCTCTCAGCTCTGCCCAAGTTCTAATTGAGTTGTGTGGCAAATCATTCATCCAGTTTGTTGCTTCCCTAGTTAGAGACAGTGGGAACAACCTCAGTCTCATCACAGTTTGGCTGACTCTAGGAATCTCAACTGACTTGCAAGTGGCAACAAAATTCATCAAGTGTTGATTCGCGTCCTCACCAGTAGTTCCTCTGAACAACCTTTTTAGGTTCAATAGTTGAATCATGGTGCTGGTGATGGTAAAATTTACACCTGGTGGCAATGCTGGGAGTACTATAACTCTAGTGGCTCCAACTCTATCTAGCTCTAAATCATCTTCTTCAAATGTCGGTTGTTGAATTCGACCTCTTGGAGTTAGTGGTTGGTGATGAGGAGGGGCTATCTCTTCTACTCCTTCATTCTCCTCATTAACTCTGTTTGGGTCGTTGGCATTTTTTTGGGTACCTCTAGTCACAGTCTCAACATCTTGTCTCAACCTCTGTCTCTGAGCTTCAAGTTCTTGTGCATTCACCAATTTCCCTATAGTTTTGCTTAACTTGGTATCATAAGGAATCAAAGGTTGTCGTACTTCTGGTATTTGGCATGCACTATTTAACTCACCTGTAAATGATAAAGACGAGAAACAAGAAGTGAAATTAGGAAATACAACTACAATTGAAGTAATAACTAGTAGAGTAGTTCTGAACCAAAATTCCATGGCAGCCGCAACAAAATTTGATACGTCCAAACTTACACCTCAATTAAGAAGTACAAATGGTCGAAGTCAATTATAGAACTCAACTAGAGTTGTGGTCGATCCCACAAGAAATTTACAACAGAAATAAACTTATTGACGCTTGTATTAAGTTGTGGTTAATATTTCCGAAAAAAGTGAATTGCAAAAAGTAACTATTGGGTTGTTTAGAACTCAAGTAACCAGTTTTTGTTAAACTTGAATACTAATAACAGCGAACAATAATTCCAAGATGTAATAGTTGATTTGGCGAGACTAGGATTGTGTTCCCCGTAACCTTTTAATTTCAACTTGAATTCTATACAAATAAAGATTTATTGTCAACATTATATCTTCATAGCAAGTTAGGTACATCTAAACACTTTTCATCCCTACTATATGGCTTTCACTCTTCTCCTCTCGGACTTAGAGTGTTTTAAATCTTACCCTTGCATACTTGTTAAGAAGGTTATCCTCTCTCACGCTCTAACCTTTAAAACGAGTTGATGGAATTTGTAATAGTTGATTTACCGAGACTAGGATTGTATTCCCCGTGACCTTTTAATTTCAACTCAAATTCTATACAAAGAATGATTTATTGTCAACATTATATGTTCATAGCATGTTAGGTACATCTAAACGTTTTTCAGCCCTATTAGATGGCTTTCACTCTTCTCCTCTCGGTCTTAGGCCTCATTTGTTTTCATTAAGATTAAGACCTCTGAATCTGAATACACGTCTGAATATTAAGATTTGCATTAAGAGTTAAGTGTCTAGATCTGAATACACATCTGAATATTAAGATGTGGTCTCCAAATCTGAACATTGAATGATTATTGTTTGTTTTCAATATCTGAATGTGTGTATGAAATCAAACATTATATTAATAAAATGTTATAAAAAATCATTTCAACAAAAAATATTACTTTTTGATTAAAAAAATATCAAAATCATCAAGCATAACATAAAAAAAATCACGAATAAAAAATATTTCATAGGCACAATATAGTATCAAAAAGTTCAATAAGTATGATAGATACTAGTCGAAAAATAATAAATAAAGTATCACATTATCAGCGCCTAACATATATTTTGGCTAATTAGAAAAACAAAAGAATTCTTATCTTTTTTTTCAATAACCTTAATCCAGTTCTCTAACTTGTGAACCTCTAACGTCATTCATGTTTTTTTGTAGCAGACACTTTCACAAAATATACTAACACATGTACTGTATAATGGCTCTTCACATCCAAGTCCATCTATTTTTTCCATATATTCTTCAAATGTGGGTGCACAATTTTTTTAATCAATAACTCCAGAGCAGTAATCATTTTCTCATCAATTTCTAATTCAAACAAATAAGTGTTTTTATTCCCCAAAAAAATAAAATTCCAACTGAAACTGAAGATTGGTATGGAGAATTATTAGGAACTCCATTATTTTTGTCACCAACTAGTTCAACAACAATAATATATTTGTGTTATCTCACAAACAAGTTTGATGATCAAAGAGTCTCAATAAAATTATTGACCTAAGACAAAATTCTAATAAGAGACCTCAAATATGTATACACAGTTACTATTTTTAATTATGAATAGTATTTTTTCACTCAAAAACCTTGATGAACATCAATACACTAAAAATATTATTGCAACAAGTGTTCTTGACAAACATCAATACACCCTAAGAAAATTATTAATATGAAAAAGTACTTGTAAAGATTATGAAAACTTACCAGTTTAAGAGGAAAAAATTGGTGTTCGATTGAGAAAAGAGAGGAAGAAAGTTTGTAGTTGTGAGAGCAAAAGTCACGCAAAGACCGAGAGAGGCGATACAATATTATTTTATAACTTATTAAATAAGTCTGAATGGTATTAAGACTCTTTTGCAGATCTGATCCGTTCAGACCTTTTCAGGTCCATTAAGAGGCTTTTTGAAAAAAGAAATAAATGGACTTAATGGGCTGAATCTGAATCATTCAGATTCAGACCTAAAAACCAAACGCACTTAATGGACTGAATCTGAATGATTAAGATTCAGACCTCCATTAAGTGCAAACAAATGAGGCTTTAGAGTGTTCTAAATCTTACCCTTGCATACTTGTTAAGAAGGTTATCCCCTAGAGAGCTCTAACATTTAAAATGAGTTAACGAAATTTGTTTCTAGATTTTCTTAATCATCACTTTTCTCTCGAACAAATGATTAAAGCAGACATGTTCTAATGGGTGCACTCATTAGAAGACAGTCATTATGAATGCAGAAACAACATATGCAGTTAACAATCAAAAGTTATTCACGTTTGAATCTGTTGTTATGTTTTCGTCATGGTTCCACAATCCTAGTTGTGGTGTTTAGTCACTTATATTTTCAATGAAACAAACAGTGGAGATTATTGAAAGCATAACAAAATAGACTTACAATAATAGTAAACCAAAAGTTTCTTGATTATCAACACTTAATCAAGATCACCAAATGTTCGACTAATAAATCTGTTCACAAAGGAAACTATTGTTTCTCCCCACTCAAGATATCTCAGAGTTTTGATAATCATTCAAAATTAAACCCTAAGGAATTAAAAGAGTCAGAGTTTTGATAATCATTCAAAATTAAACCCTAAGGAATTAAAAGAGTCATCGAAAAGAGTCCTACATGAAGTAGGACAAATGTTGTCGACACTTTTCACGAGCAAGGTGACGGTCCGTGAGGAAGTTCACGATCCTTTAACCCCTTTGTGAACCCACACTTAGACAAAAAATTATCTATCTTCACTGCACCTTCTTCATGAGCCACTGTACAGCTCGTATAGTGTACCACGTTCTGTCTGGAGCCTCGTCTAGTTACACTTCACTTTCCTTTCTTTTAGATCACTTCCACGAGCATATTCATGGCTCGTATAGCCACCTTTGTAGTCTCTTTCACTTGCAACTTCACTTTTACTCCTTTCCTTCTGTCAATTCATTCCAAATGTTTTTACCTGCACATTAGCAAAAGAAATATCATATCCACATAAACAAGCTCGACTTCTTGCACTAATCTTTTATTTTGGGTGTCAAATGTGCTATGAGTTCACGACACATTAAACACCACTTTCTGTATGAAGTGACAATTAATTTTGATATGTTTTGTTCTATCATGAAATACGTGGTTAACAACTATCTATATAGTAGCCTTGTTATTGCAGTGTATAGAGGTAGGTTTCTCTAAGTGTATTCCAACTCCTTAAATATATTAGTAACCTATACCACTGTTGTCTATAAAGCCAAGCTTCTATACTCTATTTCTTCAAGACTTCTA
The DNA here is from genome assembly GCA_029582725.1 of Solanum chiquidenum. Lineage (NCBI taxonomy): Eukaryota > Viridiplantae > Streptophyta > Magnoliopsida > Solanales > Solanaceae > Solanum > Solanum chiquidenum. The sequence goes on from JAJOOS010002360.1 coordinate 77,223, forward strand.
AAAATAGTTCTTATACGCTTTTTTTTACTTTCTTAAGATAATTAAATTTATAAAAATTTAGCAGAAATCCAAGCAATGATTTTCTGTGTTTGGGCAAGTAATCTAATATGCATATATAACAATATGCTATAAGTTAAGCCCTTCTTGTTTGACCACATAAATAATTAAAGGGAAAATTGTGCATATAGCAACTATTAATTCAAAATAAATGTTATAACTATAGTTTCATTTAATTCTAATTCGAAGCAAACACATTGCCATTATCGCCTCTCTCCCCTGAATCTCGCTCACCACTCTCAATCTCTCTCTTGCCTCCCTCACTTTTATACAAACACAAATGTATTAATTGTCTTTGTATTTCTATAAAGCGAGATAGACTGTATATACAAATACAAATACATATCTCTCCGTCCTATACACTTATAATTATACTGATACAAATCTTCCCCTGCCCAGTTCTCTTTTGCATTTCTCTCTCTCTTTATGCAAACACAAATTATATAAATACAATGCACAATTTGTGTTTGTATAAAGTGAGACAGAGATTTGATATACAAATACAAATATTTTAACTCGATTCAATTATATATTAACTCAATTTAATAGTATAAAAATTCAAGTTTTATGAAGATATATCAACACAATTATTGATACATATACATAGTAGTTACATATATAAAACTATTTAACTGATATATACATATACAATTCACCTCTCTCGCTCGCCTCTCTCTTCTCTCTCCGACTCTCGCTCGCCACTCTAGCCTAACACAAAGAACATATACATATACAAATGCAATTTTCATAGAGACAAACACCCGATTTATACAAATCAGATGCTCCATAGCAAACATATTGTTTGCTATGGAGCGCAAATAGTAAAATTTTAGCTATAGAGTGCTAATATGATTTTTATGTTTGCTATTCCTAAAATTTACTCATAATTCAAACCTAATTTAGTTTTGATGTATCTAACCACTCTTAAGAATGCATTCTAGTGAGACATTTTTACTTAGGCCCCATTTATTTTCATTAAGATTAAGACGTCTGAATTTGAATGTATGTCTGAATGATTAAGATGTTCTCTCTAGATCTGAACACTGAATGATTAAGATTGTTTATTTTTTAGCATCTGAATGCACGTCTAAATTAATAATTAATATTTTTGTGCAGGTGTGTAAATATTTAAGGCTTCTTATTATAATTTGGTGTTAGGCAACTTATTTTATTGAGACATTCTTGGCAAAGATCCAAAAAAATATAAGAAAAAAAAGGCATCCCAAACAAATGTCTAACTTCTTATTAACTACAACTAGTTCTTAGTTTTATAAATAATAATATTACTATGTGAATTTTTGTACACTGTGTAAATATTTAAGGTCTTTTGTTATAATTTGGTGTTAGGCTACTAATTTTATTGAGACATTCTTGGCAGACATCCAAAAACATATAAGAATTAAAAAGGCAATTCCAAACAAATGTCTAACTTCTTATTAACTACAACTAGTTCATAGTTTTATAAATAATAATATTACTATGTAAAGTTAAATGCTTAGTGTCTTTTGAAATATAAATAAAGAAACAAGTAGTATGTAAGAATAAAAAATTCAACCCTAAATTAATAATATTTTTATGCATGTATATAAATATTTAAGGTCTCTTGTTATAATTTGGTGTTAGACTACTAATTTTATTGGGATGTTCTTGGCACAAATAAAAAAAACATATAAGAATAAAAAATGCAACACAAACATATGCCTAGCCTTATTAACTAAAACAAATTCTTAGTTTTATAAATAATAATATTACTACGTGAAGTTAAACGCTTAGGGCCTTTTGAGAATATAAACAAAAACGAGTAGTATGTAAGAATAAAAAAGGCAACCCAAAATTAATAATATTTCTGTGCATGTGTGTAAATATTTAAGGCATCTTGTTATAATTTGGGTTAAACTTGTAATTTTATTGAGACGTTCTTGGTACCACATTTTTTTAGAAAAAAAAGAAGAAGAAAACCATAATATCTAAATTTTTTAGCGCATAATTTGTATTATCGAATAAGCACACACAAGACCTCTAATTTTATAAACAAAATTTAAAATTGCAAGCAAAATTTTAGAGTTCTTGAGAAGCAAACAATAATACCAAGAATATTTTTAAGATACAAATTAATAAGCAAAGTATTTGTAATTCTTTTTTTGAAAACATACTTGTTCAAGAGGAAAAAATTCAATACCATGGAGAGAGACAATGCATATAAGAGAAAAAATATCAATTTATGTTGATAATGAAGAGAGTGGGAGAAAGAGGCAACGTATATAGAGAAAACAATAATGATATTTGAGCTTTACGAGGAAATAAATTAACGTTAAAAAGAGTCTGAATAGAAATAAGTCTCCCTCATAGATCTGAGCTAATCAGATGCTTTCAGACTCATTAAGTATTTTTTTCTTTTATAAAAATAAAATGCACTCAATGGCCCAATGTCTAAGTCATTCACGTTCAGACCTTCAATAAGTGCAAACATATGAGGCTTTATTGCATAAAATGACTCAAAGTCTGGACTACAAAAACTTTGTAATTTTGATATATAATATTTTTTGCACATCATCAAAGTTGCAATGTGCATACTCGGCAAAGGTTAGTTTTCTATTGCATTCCAAAAGAGTTTAAGTTGGTTTTTTGTGAATTCAGAGCCTAAAGGGCAAAAAAAATTGCTAAAAAATTCAAAAGGGTACATCAATTTTTTTAACCAAAAGGGCAAAATCGCTCTTGACGTAGCGATTTTCTTCTGACGTCGTTACTCAATTAAAAGAATCAAAATTGCTGGCCTACCAGCGATTTTGTCCAAAAATTATTTTCCTATTTTTAAGAAGATTGCTACCCGTGCAGCGATTTTAGTAAAAAAATAAAAAAATCTTAAAAATCGCTACCTTGGCAGCGATTTCAGTAAATTAAGATTGCTGCCTTGGCAGCGATTTCAGTAAAAAAAATTTATTTTTAAAAATCGCTGCCTTGGCAATGATTTCAGTAAAAAATAATAATTTAAAATTGCTGCCCGGCGATTTTATTTAAAACTGTTTTTTACTTAAATCTCTGCCAAGGCAGCGATTTTTTTTTTAAAAAAAAATTCTACTGAAATCGCTGCCAATGCAGTGATTTGTAAAAAAAAAATCCTAAAATTGCTACCTTTGGAGCGATTTTCAATTTTATTTTAATTTTCTGAAAGAAAATCGCTGCTAATTTTAATTTTATTTTTTTATATAAAAATGTTGCCATAACAGTGATTTATTTATTTTTAAAAAAATTCGTGAAAAGCGTTGCAGAGGCAGCGATCTTCTTAAAAAAATAGGAAATGTTTTTGGACAAAATCACTGGTAGGTCAGCGATTTTGATTCTTTTAACGGAGTAACGACGTCAGAAGAAAATCGCTACGCCAGGAGCGATTTTGCCCTTTTGGTTAACAAAAAAATGATGTGCCCTTTTGAAATTTTTGACAATTTTTTTTGCTCTTTAAGATTCAGACTCCATAATTGTCCCTCTCTTATTAGTGAATAGAAAATAATTCAAGTTGTTTTATTGATGCATTTTGAAAAAATACATTATTAATAAAAAATGTAATACTTATTTTTTTAAAATTTACCCTTATTTGGAAATGTGAGCTCTTACATAACCAAGAAACCATCTTAAAGAGATGCTATTTTAGTTGACGATAATACAGTGAAAATGACTCACATTTTGGGGTGAGTAAATTTATTGAGGGTGTGACCTAGTTAAAAATATTTTTCTCTCAGTCCGTTTTTATTTATCCATTTTCTAAAAATAGATGTTTGTATCTACTTGTTAGATTAAAAAAAATTAGCAGATAATTTATCTTTTTTGTTATGAAACTATATAAAACAATAAGAAGAATAAAGTAGTAGAGAGAGAAGACTTGTTATTCCTCTTGAATGATATCAGGGTTCGAGGTATATTCATAGATTATTTACAATGCAGAAAAATCCTTTTATTTTTATAGGGAAAAACTGACTTAGTCACTAAGTAGGATTCCTAATTTTTTCTCCAAAGGAATCTCGATAAATAGACATTCCCTAAAATATAAATATATTTATAACAATTTTATACTTATTTTATTCTTATTATTAAGTACTAAAAAATCATTTCTTAGTACGATTTATGGAGAATATTTGTTTATCGTCTTTAAAGCAGTATGGTAAAATATAAATAAGTAAAAGATGGAAGAAAGGAATATTTAAACTTGTCCAGCAGGCCTCTTGCGGTCTTGCCATTTCATTTCATAACATTCAATGTCATGTTATGTTACTCCTAGTCCTACTATTTTTTTTTTATGTGATGTACATTCTAAAAGGAACAAACAATTATAGTAAATGTAATATTATGAAATATTTAAATAAATTTTGAATTTCTTTTAATTATATTTTAAAACTTGATAATCAAATTACATTATATACATCGAAATTGAGGAAGTATTTATTACTTTATTGAACTAGAAGTTTATTTTCAATACAAGGCGTAAATTTATGACTAAATCACCAATCAAGTGTATTGTATCTCGAGAAAATGAAAAAAAAAAAGACCTCTTAGGTTTGAAAGGAGGTTTAAATAATTTCTTAAATATATTTGAGAAGTTTTACTTTTTTATGTTTGTCAAAGTGATATCTTAATTATTTATGTGACTATAAATCATTTCATCAACGCTGAAAAAGAAACTTTAAAATTATTATTTTTATATTAGAGAAAAATGACACTTTTTAAAACGAACAAAAAGAAAAGTGAACTGTATAAATTAAAATATGAAGAGTACTAAACCTCCAAAATATCAAATTCTAAATATAATTTTTTTTTTTTTTTTAAAAAATACACCAAATACTATACCTCCAAATGTAATTCTCATCAAATCTAACCAACAAACTTTGTTAAATATTTGAGAGGGATCAAAAAGAGCTAAAAATAATCTTAGTAGAAAATATATTTAAGAGATCACTTTTTAACATATCCCAAGATGGGGAGTGTTATTTCTTTCACATGAAAACAAAAAAGGAGAATGGGCAAGACGGCCGACGGAGACAAAAATCGCAACCACGAAATGCGTGACACGTGCTGTGTTTAATCATCGATAAGTCAGCCCCTTTTCATACTTTACTTCTTAATTATTCCTTCCGTTCAACTTTGCTTGTCACAGTTTAACTTGATATATCTATTAATAAAATAATTAATAGTATATGTATTTTATCAAACTATTTCTTATTACATGATATCTTGAAAATTGATTTGAAAAATAAGTACTCCCTATGTTTCTCTTTATATATTATTATTTATAATTTCACGTGAATAAAGAAATTAACAAAGTTTACTATTTATTCTTATTTAAATTTTTTGAAGTCAAATTTATAATCAATGAATATAAATCAATTATTTTTTATTAATTAATTTGACGAATAAATATGATTCTTTTAGTTTTTTTGTGTTAGTCAAATATATATTTTCAAGGCTAATAACTCACAAGGGTAAAATATGAAGAATATTGTAATTTATTTATTGATTTTATGAAATGAAAAGTATTATGAACCAAAAATTTATAGTAAGGATGACATACTACCTCCGTCCACTTTTAATTGTCGTAGTTTCATTTTTTAGTCAAACAATATTAATTTTGACTAACATTTTACGATGTATTTTTTCAACATATTGCTATGCAAAATATTAAAATTTATGGTACTTTTCATATAGTTTTTAAATATCTACATTTTTTTATTTAAAATATCAAATTAATGTAATCTAATTTAACTTTAAAAATTAGTCAAATTAACTTTTAGAAAATGCAACATAACAATTAAAAATGGATATAAAAAATATAAAAAGGAATGATTTTTTTTTTTTTTTTTATATGTCAAAAATAACAAATAAAACTGAAAAATTATTTTAGGAATAATTAACGAGCCAGAAGTGAATAGATAGAAGTAGTAAATAGCTCTTTCTGTTAATCACGCCTGATTCTTATATTAGACCAGGACACGTGCCCTTGTTCCCCTAACTTTAATGTAACCATTTTGGCCCAGTTAATTACTTTTTTGCTTTTGTATACTTCCTCTCTTTCTATAAATAGTTGGTTCATAATATTTATCATTTCATAAAATTAATACATAAATTATCATATTGTTTCTTTTTAATTCTTGTGAGTTATTAGCGTTGAAAATATGCATTTGACCAACTTAGAAAAACTAAATAAATGATTCATGTTCATTGGTTAAATTAATTAATCAAAATAAATTAATTCATATTCATTGATTCAAAACTTGAGTTTCAAAAAATTAAATAAAGGTAGAAGGGTAAAATTATATCATTTCTTAATGCAAGTGCAAAGTAAAAATGTGACATATAAAAAGGAACGGAGGGAATAATTTGTATTGATTTTTTTTTAGAGAAAATGGTCTAAAACCCCCTCAATCTATACCTGAAATCCCAACTACATACTCTAACTTTTCGGGTGTCCTATTACCTCCCTGAACATTTTAAAAGTGAAATATATACCCCTTAAAAAGTCATACCCAAATTTATGTTAAGTAGTGAGATACACTCGCCTGCCACATCATAAAATATTATTTTTTGAGTAAAAAAGCAATTATTCTTTGTCTTTATTTTATATTTTCCTTTCTCTTTTTCTCTTTTGTTTTTAATCCTCTTTTGACTTTTCTTTGACTCCAACTAATTCTCCATTGATATGAAACCTAGAAGCACATTACCTTCTTCTTTCTTTCTTCTTCTTTATATTCTTTCTTTATTTTTTATTTTTTTTTCTTTTCATTATTTTAGTGAATTTTCATTCAAGTAATAATGATAATATCTTTGAATCGAATTTGAGTCTGCCAACCGAAGGATTAGATGACAACATTGATAAGTTCGTGTGGTCAATTAGTTTTCGAAAAGTGGGTGGCATATTGGAGTTGGATATGATGGCAAATTGAAAGTGAATTTGTGATTTGGAGTATAAAAAAATATTTTTGCTATTATGTAATCTCGTTGTCATGGTCACTGTCTACGAAAAGTATTTTTTAGTGTTTTAGAAATTAATCTATCTGTCTCACTTAAATATTTCTTAATTTACTATTACTCAAAATTTAATAACAACACGTACTATGATAGATCTGGAAAAAAAAGAATGTGAAAATAGCGACATGGCAACAGTAAATTTAATATGTGAGAATGAAAATTTGAAGTTTCTGATTAAAATAAGGAGAGACGATTTCTTCTGGAAAAAAGAGAGAGGAAAAAGATACGATTAGTGATAGCTGAATAATTAAATAAGTTTATGACATTTTTCGGAGAAGTGTTGATGAGAAAAAGAAAGAAGACAAAAATAAATAAAAAGAAAAGATAAATAGAAGTAAAAGATAACATAATTTAAAAAATAATAATTAGAAACTTAATATGAAAAGGGAAATTACTTGCAAAGTTAAAGTTTTAATAAAAAAAAGTGTCTCACTCTCTTTGAGAAAGTGAATAACTTTCTTTGTCCCCTCAGCATATAGGGTGATATTAATTTCATTTTAAAATAGTTTAAGGGGGTAATAGAATTCTCGTGAAGTATAGGTGTGTAGTTGGGAATCCGGCTATAGATTGAGGGGCTTTTGGCCATTTTCTCATTTTTTTAATCATAACTATATTTTATTTATAAAAAAAAATTAATTTTCTTTCTCGAAGGAAAAAGCTTTGGAGTTTTATATTGAGGATTCATTTTCTTGAGAAAAAGTTCAAAATAGTCCCCTATTTTTTGTTTAAGATTCAAAGTCATCTTTGAATTTTCACATGGAGCGATAATAGTCCCTCATTTTTATAATTAGGGGTGTAGAAAACAAAACCAAACCGTAAGTCGAAAAAAATCTGACTAAGAGTTTGGTTTGACTTGGTTTGATTTCGGAAAAAAACCCAATTATATTTTGGTTGGGTTGGTTTGGTTTTAACTAAAATAAGTCAACCTGTGACCAAACCAACCCGATATTATACATATAATTTTTAAAATTATTTTGATATAATTTCTATATAGCTCTTATACCTTTTCATAATTTTTATCTTTTAACATATTATTTCAAGTTTTTTAGACTAAGACCATCTCCAACCTACCTCTATTTTACTCTCCATTCTCTGTATTTGGAGAGTAAAATAGAGAATTGGCACTCCAACCACCCTCCAAATCACCCTCTATTCTTCAAATTTAGAGAGTTGAATAGTAGTTCTTGGAGAACTACTATTCACACTCTCTATTTCACTTTTTAATTATTTTATTATTATCTATTACTTTCTAATTAACATATTATTTTACATATAATTTCATTAATTAAATATTTAATATTCATAATTCTTTTTTAAATGTAATATAATATTTTAAAAAAATATTATTTAATATATACTATTTTAATTTCAAATTAATAGTATTTTATTTTATTTTCTAATTTTCGTGAATAATAAAATTTTATTTTTATTATTAATTTTCATTATAAAGAATACGCAAAATTAAAATGACAAGATGAAAAAATTTAATTTAAAAATACAATACATGATATGATAATTTAAATACAAGATAACAATACAATACATAACATAATAATTTAAATACAAGATAACAACACAATATAATACATAACACAATAATTTAAATACAAGATACAATACAATACATAACATAACAATACAATATAATACATAACATAGTAAAACCTATCCGCACATAATGTATACACCAATCTAATACATGCATCTCATGTGTTTGAATTTATGATTCATTTTACGCAATTTTAATTAAGTAACACATGTTTTACTTTATTACGTAACAATAAAAATTATATTCGTTTAATGTATACACCGTGTGGATAAGATTTTACCGTATTAAGATAGAATGTAATCTTCATATTCACCATTAGATGGATTTCATATATTATAAACGGTTGGATGAGATTCTCATCAGTATATTTAATATTTTTTAGATAAAGCATTACATATTATATAATGAACACCATTTACCACTTGAAGTCTGCACATTCATTTCATTTCAAAACATATTCAAGTAATTTGGTTTGTCCTTTGAAAATGAATTTCAATCTTGGAGCTTGTTCTAATAATAATGATGAAGATTTTTCTTCTTCGTCATCATCTTCGTTTGATTTGAATTTTTTTCCTAGTACAAAACATCATGATAATTTAATAAATCAGCTACATATGAACAACTACATGTTCCAACAAGTTCTACAAAATCATACTAATGAAGTTTTCATAGGTGGCTCCATTCCAAGTCATGTGGTAATCAATCGTGATCGTGAGGTGGCTGATGATAATTTATTTTGTGATTATTTTTCAGCCACACCACGCTTTAATGATGCAATATTTTGCCGTCGTTATAGAATGTCCCGCAATTTGTTTCTTCGTATCATTGATGCAATTAAAGATCACGACACGTACTTCGAACAACACATTGATGTGCTGGGTAGATTTGGATTATCTACTTTGCAAAAAATTATCGTTGTGTTTAGAATGTTGGCATACGATTTGCCAGCGGATGCCACTGACGAATACGAAAGTATGAAGAGATTTTGTCGAGCTACTGTAGAGGTTTATGGTGAGCGATATTTGAGATCACCAACACCTAACGATGTTGCGAGGCTTCTACACATTGGTGAGCAGCGTGGTTTTCCAGGAATGTTAGATAGTCTAGATTGCATGCACTGGAAATGGAAAAATTGTCCAACGACATGGGATGGGCAATACGCAGGTCGTAGTGGATCACCAACAATTATTCTTGAAGTTGTTGCTGATTATGACCTTTGGATATGGCATGCTTATTTTGGTTTGCCTGGCACCAATAACGATATTAATGTTTTAGAGTCATCACATTTATTTTCCAATCTTGCTAGCGGTATTGCGCCTCCTGCCCATTACGTTATTCAAGGAAAGAATACGATATGGGTTATTACTTAGCTGATGGTATATATCCTAAATGGTCTACAATTGTTCAAACTATTCGTGATCCTCATTCCCAAAACAAGAAATATTTCGCGATGAAACAAGAATCGTGCCGAAAAGATGTTGAACGTGCATTTGAAGTTTTGCAATCACGTTTTGCAATTATTGCAGGACCGTCACATTTTTGGAGAAAGGAAGCGCTACATGATATAATGAATACATGTATTATACTGCATAACATGATACTTGAGGATGAACGTGATCCCAATGCACCAATTCAAGATGTCGTAGAGGCTCCAACTCCAACTATAGAAATGGTGGTAGATGAAAATCTCTAGTTTGAACAATTTTTAGCTAGACATAAAAAAATTAAGAACAAAAATGCTCATTTTGAACTCCGTAATGCATTAATAGAGCATTTATGGGAGCAATGTAATAATTTTGAAAATTGAGTGTTTATGTAATTGTATGTCACTTTTATTTGAATTTGTCCCCTAATTTATGTATTATATTATATTTTCTTGCAATTTATGTTATTTAAAATTTAGAATAAAAAATAATTTTATATCACATTAAAAATTATATAAAGTAATTATTTGGGAAAAAAGAAATAAAGGATTTATATTATGAAATAAGAAAATAAGAATGAAATAGAAATAATAATATAATATTGAGGAGAGAGAAAAAGATTCCTTTTTAGAGAGTAAAATAGAGAATTGTGTTGGAGTTGGTTGTTCGAAAAAATAGAGAACTCTATATTTGGAGAGTAAAATAGAGGATTGGGTTGGAGATGCCCTTAGAATTTTGAATAGTCTAATAAAGGTTATAGTCCATAAATATTAGTAATTCTAATAAAGCTCAACTCAAAATCAAAATCAAATCAATACTAATGCTAATGCTAACAAAAAAATAATAATTAATTCAACACTAAGAATGACAATAACGTTGAACATATGTGTCTTTAGTTTTACTCTGATTTAAATATTTAAAATACATAACCAAAATTTAGTTTTTCTTTAATGTTTAATCATTTAATTAATACTTATTAGACTTATTTTAGTATGATTTAGTAGGAGTGTTCAAAATCGAACCGTAGCCGATAAGCCAACCATTTGGCTTATTGGTATGGGTTATCGAATAAATGGTTGGTGAACGGATTAGAATTTCATAATTAACGGTTTATTGGAGTAGGGGTGGATTATTCAATTTCCTTATCAGATAAATCGTTAATCCGTTAAAGGTTACCATACTTACACTTTTATCTTAGATATATTAGCTTCATTTAATATTTTGCAATAATATATAATTATATATTGTTAATCCTAAACCCGTAAAGACAAAAGCTGAAAAACCTATTTACTTTTCTATTATATTAACTATTATATTAATATTAATCTATAATTTTTTTTGCAATATGAAATAATTTTATAATTTAACAACATTTAAAATAGTGAAAAGAAGTCCATTTATTAAGGTGCGTTCATAAAAAAAGGTAAAGATTAGCCGATACATCGTCCGATAATCGCCTGATATCTTATTGGTTGGCTAGCGGATTAGTAAATTTAAAAATTGATATCCGATAGGCCAAGCCGTTAAGAAAAATTGTCCTTCCGATCCACATGATAAGCAACCCTATGATTTAGTACTTTTAAATTATGATCATTTTCTTTATGACTTATTAATTTGCAATATTTATTTTATGCAATTTCATTATTATTTTTTGTTGAATATTTTAATGTCATCAGTCATCTCATATTTTTTGTTAATATTTCTTAAGAAACACCTTAGATAGTTGTACTTTCGTAGGACTAAATAAATATTTGGAGCACAAGATAATTATATGTTTGTATGAATACTTTACCGGAAAAATTTAAAAAAACCTAGGTTGAAAAATCTGAATTTTATTAGTTTGGTTTGATTTATAAATTAAAAATGGTTTTGTTTGATATTACAAATATTCAAACCAATCCAGCCATGTACACCCCTATTTACAATACTAGTGCACTTTTGGTCCTTCTGCAAACTTTTGGCCTATTTTTTAACATTGATTTCGTCTATAATTTTATGTATGGAATGTCCAATTGTCTTTTTATATATTTAGTAGAAATAATAACTCCATGTGAGAGAAGGTGAGAAGAAGAACACATTATTTTGTTCAGTAGAAATATTATTGTAGCTAAACTAAGAACACCTTGACAGATGACGTTGCAAGAATTTATCTTTTTCGTATTATTGCATGTAAAATCATCGTGATGAACCTCTAGGATTTAATTCACCAAAAAGTATGTCCTCAGTGTTTATTTATATCCATTTCTGATAAAAAAAAATGAGTTTGAATTTCAGCTATAAAAGCGTAAGGAGGACAAGAGGGCAAAAGATTCCAAGAACTTGAAACAATGGAAAAAAGAGCGAAGCTGAAATTTACAAAAGAAACTCTGTGAACGGTTGAGGATCTTTCTGTGAGGATATTTCGGTGAACTATTAATAGAAGGGTTTGCACAAAATGTGTTGTTAGTTATATTAGTGACTGTTGAGAATCTTTATGTGACATCTGGTGATTATGAATGAAACAATTGTTCTTGAGTTATGTGTATAAAATTTGGCAGTTAGAAGTTGATAGTGCATACTATGCCATGTGTGATTGTGAGCTTTCTTGTATTATTCTTGCCTTGTATATGCATCTAGAACTTGCCTAATTTATTTTATATTGACTGAAAGATAATGAATTAGGAAAGGATCATAGGCCATTTTTGAACTCAATTCACTCAGCCTATAAGACTAACCAAATGAATGAAGTAATCATTTGATTCCGAATTCTGATCCTAAATGAAAACCTATTTATTGTTAACTTGTATACCTTCCCCGTTTATTTTAAAATCGCTTCTTTGGTCCGGGCACCTCCTTGGATATCAGGTACCTCAACTTAGGTGAAGTGAGTAAGTTGAGAGTGGCTATTGTTAGTGAAGAATAAAGATATAATGATATATGAATAAGAAACAAATATTAGGGATATGACGTATCATCATGAGTTGAATATAATTGTGTTCAAGCTTTAAGAAAAGAGAATAAAATGATGAGTTACATCCAAATTAAAAAAAATGAGGAATAAAATGATGAAATAAGGATGGCTAACAAAAAAAAAGGAAAGCAAAGTGAAGATGGTGTCAAAGAGGGCGTAGTCACTACTCCCAAATGTATCCTATTTTTTCCCTGAGCATACATAACAAGCCGGGAAAGTTCTATAGTGATCCTAGTCCATTTATTTATAAAGTTGGTATAAATATAATAAAGGCGAGCCTATGGGTTGTGTGCATTGCCTGAATTTTATTCTGCGAGTGTGTGATTTGTATTGTCCCTCATAAATAAATCTTGATATGTAAGTGATAGAGTCTTGTTTATGGTCAGGACATTAGGATTGAACTGTTGATATCTGATTGTTCAAAGTATTATTATTAGTGTATGCCAAGTTGTTGGTTGATATCCAGATGTCATCTTTAGATTCCCTTGAGTTGATGTATTAACTGATAGACATATACATGCCTTGTCGAAATAATGTTTTGAAACTATTGTGACTATTGAGAGTTAATGAGTTTGTAAACACAGTGTTAGATGTTGCGTGAGGAAAAATAAATATTTAAGTTGAGGATATTGATGTGCCGATATTTGACAATATATTTGATGCTTTTAACTATGAATAAATCTTAGTTCTTAAGAAGTGATAATGTCTTTTAATAGTCTTTCTACTATGTTAGAAAAAAAATCGATCAAAATGAAAAAGGAAGACGAATGAAGCTGAATGTTGCATAAGAGATCCCTGATGGCACGCATGGAAAACTATCTATCACGATACAAAATGGGTCATAAGTGGCACCCACACTTAACCTGCTAGGTGGGCGAACCAATGAATTCAAACATCAACTTATATTAGTTAATCAACTTACGAAATACAATAATAATGTGGAAACTCAAATCTTATTAAAGTAAGAAATACAAATCCACTAGAGTCTATAACATGTCATTTCTCAAAATCTGGAAATCATCATATCAAGGACATCTAATCCCCAAATACTAAGTATGAGAGTATCAAACACACCATAATATAAAAATAAAATAGTTTGTGTTTGAAAACTAAGGACGCCATGCCATAGTTGAGACAATCCAACATGAGCTAGAAGGAATAGCTCACCATCAATTCTGATATGCTGGAGACTGACTAGAGTTGAGGGCGAGTCGAAGTTGATGGCACACTCGCTACACTACACGAAAGGAAAATGAAGAAAAACACAAGTAAGGATCAGTACAGGGCAACGTGTACTGATTATGTATCATCAATCGAATCAAAATAGAAATTAATATGCATAAAGTAATAACATAAAATCAACTATAGAACTTAGCAGGTGGAAAGCAACAAGCAACATAAGCAAGTGACGACAACAATGAATCAAGTATGTAATTAGCCAACAATATCAATAACATATGTGATGACTTAGACCTCCACATCACGCTCTTTTGGGAAATGAGTTCTTTGAGATTGAGTATATTAAGTTATTTTAATATGGTTTACTTTAATATTACCGTGCTGAAACATGACATCCAATCCAATAATATTGTGATGGCTCATAGCATCCGATCCAAATATATTGTGTCAAATCGTGGCACCCGATCCTACAATATAATTAATTCATCATTCTTTCATCACTTTCCACTTCATTAACAATATTTCATCAACTCTTCTTTATTCAACACATCAATTTGATAGAGCGAGTTGAAAATTATGAATTTCACGATCTTGGGATTACAGACCAATCACAACAACATATAAATCATCCAAACCACAACAATTAAGTACATAGAAAATTTCACAACATCACTCAATGACTATCAATCTCTATAAGAGTCTTTCTATCACATAGAACAAACCAAAACCTACCTCAACCGAAGAATCGAAGTCAAGCAAACTAATTCACCAATTTTTTTTCTTTTTCAATGCCTCCGAACATTTTCAATCTATATGCCTCCCATACTTTTATTTTTATTGCATTGAGGACACTACTTTATTTTTTTGGTGCGGTAAGGGCATTTGACTTTTGAGCCAATATTCCCCTTTTTATTGTATTTTGCTATTTTGAGTTTTGAATAATTATAGTACTTTACTTTTGTTTATATTATAGTGCTATTTGGTTGAAGTGTGTCTTTTGTTTCTAGTTCATTCCCTTTTGATTTTCAACCCCTCATGAGTTTTGAAAATTGTGAAATGCTTGGAGATTTCATTGATAATAATTTGAGAATTGATTGTGTTTAATATCGATGTCTTGAATAGTACTCATGATGAGCATGGTGTAGTGTTGGTATTGCGAGAATGAAATCAATAAAGTTGCACTTTTGAGCGATATGTTTGAATCTTTTGTTGATTAGCTACATTTTGATGTGAGCCTTGCAATGAACATCGCACGCACACTTTTTGATCTTTTCAGATGAGTGTATTTCAAAGTTTCATGTGTGGTGAGGTCTTACTTGAAAGTGTGTATGTGGGGTCCTAAAATTTGCCTTGCTAGTCAAATTGTTTGTATCTTGGTAAATGTTAGACATGATCTTGGGGAAAAATTCGAAGAGGGAATCCAAATGTCCATAATCCTTTGTGACTACCTTGTGAGGGTGTGCATCCATGTTGGCACCATTTGAGCCTAACCTATTTGTTGGCAAAACCAACGAAAGCCTCTTAAGCCAAATTGTCCCTACCTTTTCACCAAAAATCCTTTTTGAAGCATTGTTATGTTTGGATATCCAACTTAGGCCAAAAGCCTAAGTTGAGGGTATCGAAAGGAAGGAAGGATGAAAGCCAAGTGAAGGGCAAATAAAGATGAAATGAGACTCAACTTTGAAAGTTACAAAAAGATTGAACCACTCCTTGTAAAAAAAAGAGTCATTATGATGGAAACGCTTTTGGAAAATGAAAAACATAAGTGAATGAAAGAAAGGGGATTCCAAATAAATTGAGTGACAAATCAAAGTTTGAGTTCTCAAATGAAAAAAGAAGGAAAAGAACTTGAGAAGAGGTGATGATGATTGCGAAAACTCTTTGAAAAGGTAAATTCACCAAACCAAATTGACCGTACCTTAACCCTTAGCCCCATTACAAGCCTAAAAGAACCTTGAGATCTTGCATGAACTAGGTTATGTGATGATTGAAAAATATGGGAAAACCTATGGGACAAACTTGCATGTGTTTCTCTTTTGAGAGAGTGAGAGTTGCATTGATTCCTTACACCTTTGTTGATTTGCCTTGTGAGAGCATGGAATCGTTCTTGATGTTAGGCCACTTAAATGCATTTGTTTAAACATCTTCTTGTATTAGACAAGAAGCTAAAGTGATCTTAAGCTTGTGTTGAGACCAGCTAGTCATCATTTGAAGTTTTTTTTTATTAATATTAAGTTTAGCATGTTGTTGAGAGTAGTCTTGTTATGACACTTGCATGTTAGATTTCATTGAATACTATCATAGACACCCTTATTGAGCTAATTATGTTCTTGATTTACTTGAGGAAAAGAAAAAGCTTAAGTTGGGGTTGTTGATGAGTGGTAGATTTGCACTCATTTAAGGTCCATTTACCTCAATAATTAGTGTCCTCAATGCCTATTTTTTTCCTATTCTGATAAAATGTTGATGATTTGTATCTATGAAGGTAAATGGACAAGGTAAGGATTGATGTTTGAAATAAGGGCCAAAAATGTAAAAAGAAGTGCAAACTATACATTGTTGATCGCCTAACAAGAAGGGCGGATCACCAATTGAGCACGACTTCACCAAAAATGACAGTGCATAGCACTGGTGTCTATCAAATAAGGTTGGTGGACTTCAATAGAGAAGACGAAGCTCCAAATGAGAAAGCCGACCTTGATCAATATTGCCCAAAATAACAGTGTGCAAAGGACAGAGTGACTGCATGATAGACAAACTAAGGTGGTACTCAGAAATTCACTGAACGTGAAAAGATGACTCAAAAGATGACTCAATCGAGTTCGCTAATTGAGGTTCAAACACCTGAAGTCTGGAGCATAAAAAGGTGAGATGAGGAGAAAGAGGCGTGTAACCCCTCATATTTTGAAAGGAAGGAAAAAGTAGTTTTTGGGTTTGTGACTGCACCTACAAATCCCATCTACAGACTGTAGAAGCTCCTATGAGCCGTAGATGGCAATCGTAGGAATTGAGGAAAATATATTTTTTGAAATCAAGTCCCATTACTATTTTTACGATTCACTAGGATGGTCCATCAACCTTTGTACGAGTTGTAGATAGGTCACGTAGGTGACTCCCTAACTTAGTAAAATTTCGAGGGTCAAAATTGGTTTCTACGGTTGGCATGTGCAGACCGTAGGACGACCTACAAATCGTACATGGTTTCAGTCAAATGATGGTTAAATTAAGGGTCCAGTAACCTATCTACGGTTGACCAGTACGGTCACCGTATGTAAGACTCGACAGTTGAATTAAAGAGTATTTTAGGTCTTTTCCTAATTGGTTAACCCAATACTATGTCATTTTACCTATTACCCTAAGCCCTATATGAAATTTTTAAGCCTCAATTAACCCATTTTTCAACTCATTCTCCTAAATCCTCTAAACTTGACCAAATTCATCCTCTCAAATTTCTCAAGTCTAAGAAAGAAGAAGAAGAGTTAGGGTTCCAATCAAGTCTTCAAATTCTCCATTTTCTTGGGTATTAAAGGATCAAGGTATGTGTGTATTCACCCATGGAGTACTTTCCTCCACGGGGTCCCTAAGTATTTCAATTTCCTAATTTAATTTTCAATTGATCAAATTAGGGTTTCAATTCAATGAATGTGGGTTTCATTCAATTATGATTAATTAAGTCTTCTAATGCATTATTTGATGTTAATATATGATATTTAGTTGAAATTTCATTTACACATGCCTAAATTATGTTTTCACCTTAATTCTCTGATGAACCTATGAACTATGAATTATGAAGTTATGAAGATATGCATGTTTTTATGAAGTTATTGTAAATGAATTAATGATGCTTTGAAAGGAAAGTATTGATGTTATTGTGAAAGGATTTCTCACTTACTATGATGATCATGATTGAGAAAGTTATTTCTCATAAATGGATTCACATTGGTGAAAGGTTTTCTCATCTATGTTGGATTATGTTTAAGGAGCTAATATTTGTTTTGATCTTAAAAAGATGTGGATTGGTATTGATCATTGTCTTTCCTATGTTAAGATACTATTTGAATTTTATCTATTTCATTGGGATTTAGACTTAGCACCGAGAGGGCTTTTAGGTGGAGCCTCAAATAGGATAGTATCTAGTAGCAACCTTTACTCTAAAACTACGTGCCCCCGTAGGATTGTCTTGACCTAGCTAGTGGATCACCTTTAGCAAAATATGATATACACAGATTCTACCTTGGAAAGTGGAATCCCCTTCTTTCAGTATGACGGATATACAACATTCCATGACATAGCTCGCATGGTCTTATTGTCGGTTAAAGTCAATATCTCACAAAATGACTATGTTTTCTTCAAAGCTTTTCTTATGTCCTTTATGTTAATATACTTGACCATGATTTCATGATTTTCATGTCATCTCTTCGTTAAAGTTTTTAAATGCCCCATTACTATATGCCATACTCGTTTTAAGTTACTCATGTTATCATGCCTATGTTAATGAATATTGCCTTATACTTATTACATTTCATGTGCTAATGCATACTTGTGCCTACATTGTTTCACTAATGTAGGATCTGACGCTTCAATATACCATACTTATGAGTAGTTATCCCTCATAGACATTGAAGATTGGTGAGTCCTCTTGTTCCGAGGACCGATACTCATTAATTACTTTATGTCATTCCCATTTCAGATTTTGTATGTGATGTATGGGTTACATCCCAATCACATTCCTTATGATGTAATAGATGACTTTGAGACTTACGTTTAGACTTCCACTTTTGTCAAACTCGTTTGTATGACATGCTACTTTTTAAACTCTTTTGTTTTTATATTATTGTATGATGCATGCTAAGTGTCTTGTGTAGGGCCTTTGAGTCTTATACACCGTGTCACATCTAAGGTGTTCTTTGGGTCGTGACAAACTTTGTATTCAGAGCGCAAGGTTTAGAAAGGTCCTAGGATGTCTCATAAGCCACGTCGAGTAGAGTCTCGTTCATGAGTATGAAACGCGCCACATTTATGAATGAGTGACTATTAGATGTTAAGGAAACTTTACTTCTTTCATCACTCTCAAGTCGTACGATAGAGTTTAACTCTATATGTCTCTCTCCTAATCCCTATCTGATGCGTTTTCAGGATATGGCCTCTAAAAGAGAATACGTTAGAAGGAATGCAGGTGAGAATGTGGAACAAGAAGCTCCTCAAGAAGCTCCACAAGTTCTGGATGATCCTTTGGCCGAACAAGTAACCAATGCGGAGTTTATGACTGCTTTTCAAGTATTGGCTCAAGCCAATAGGGAGGCTTTGGTCCCCGTGAACCCAAATGTGGGTACGAAGGTAACTAGAGTGAGGGACTTCACTTGGATGAATCCTCCGAAATTTCATGGTTCCAAGGTTGAGGAAGATCCTCAAGAGTTCATTGATGAGGTATACAAGGTGTTGATGATCATGGAAATTACGCTAGTGGAAAAGGCAGAACTAGCCACTTATCAACTTAAGGGTGTTGCTCATGTTTGGTTCAAATAATAGTTTTTTAAAAACATAATATTTTTTATATGTCAAAATTTAACAGAAAATAATTAAATAGAAAAAAAAATATTAAAACACCACCAAACACAATTTCGTTTGCACGTTTTAGAGTATAACACTATTGTTTTGTTATTTCTATAATGAAAAATTGACACATCATAATAATCTATAGACTTAATTGGCAATACAAAATTTCATTTTTATTTTTTTGGCAAAAAAAAGGACCTTTTATAGTTATTTTGTCACTCAATAGCCATATTTGTATTTCTTGAAAACTGAACCCATTTTCCCCCTAATTTTTCACTCTCTAATTCGGCATTCCTTTAATTGCTCATTTTATTTCTATTTATTGAAAAGGTAAATACTTTTTTTCCTTCCTCCTCATGGTTTGTCAACTGTATCGGTATGAAGTTGTGTTTTCCTTTTTTTTTTTTCTCTCTAAAGATCCTTTTTCTAAATTTTCTCTTTCCCTAAATTTTCTCTTCTATTCCTTAATCTTGTTTTGTTTATGCATATATATTATATACATTTGTTTGCATTAATATTCATTTGTCCATATTCATCTAATGTACTGATATAGAGGGTGTTTGGATGAACTTAAAAGTTGGTCAAACCTAATTTTAAGTCAGTTTTTGACTTATGAAAGTGTTTGTCAATATATAAAAATAACTTATAATAAGTAAAAAATGAGTAAAATAAGTTAGGAAGTGTTTGATAAGGTTAAAAATAATTTAAATTAAGTTTAAAATGACTTAAAATAAGTTAAAACACCAAAAGTAGGTCTCCCCCTAATTTTTATTTTTTGGCTTAAAATCATTAAAGTTTGACTTTTTATTTTTGACTTAAAAACTACTTTTTTTAAGTTAATCCAAACGAGCTCATACATTGATATATGTATGCAATGGTTTTTATTCACCTAATAAATTGGTATACATTTTTTCCGTATTCACCAAATAAATTGGTATACATTGATTTATATTCATCTAATAAATTGATATACATATGTATTGATATACATTTCTCCATATTTACATAATAAATTATTGTATACATATGAAAAAATAATAATATTTTAACTAATACTTACTGCAAGTTAAAAAATGATAGTAAAATAATGAATACCTAATTTTAGATATATGTAGTAACTGAAATAAGGAAAAATAAAATAATTATATCCCTAACTTTAAGATATCTAGCAACAATATAAGAGGAAAAACTGAATCACTAGTTTTAAGGAACAATAACTTGAAATAAGGGAGGAAAAATAGAATATTATCTCTCCTATTATTTTTTTCCAACCAAAATAAAGGATTTAAAATTTTGGGCAATATGATGCCAACTTTTTTTAAGGTTAAAATTTGCTAAATACTTTTGGGCTAATAAATGCCAATTTATATAAGACTTGTATAAATGTGGCAATTATAATTATCTGTTTAGAAATTAATAGTCATATGTTCTGCATGGTATTACTCTTTTTGTTATTTTCAATTATTAATTTCTGTTTTATTGTATAAAAAAGTATTTAGAAAAATCTATGTATATGTAAAATTGAATTAGAGGGTAAAAGATACGCACAAAACATATTATTAAAGCCAAAATAAAAAATCCAATAATGCCAAGGGGGTTGAATCCACAATCCAAAGGAATTAAAGCTTTGCTGCCCGCACATTTACCACTACGCCATCCACCTTTCTTTGATTCGCGCACAATATTTACATATATTTGTACTTGATATTTTAGTATGAATATAGGGGCTATACGAAAGCTAGTGGGTTAAACCTCCCATATAACATTGTAGTTCTGCCCCTACTTACAATACCGTAGCACATGGGAGGGAAGTTCCGTGAGTTCATTATCAAAGG
>JAJOOS010002361.1:0-41231 GCA_029582725.1 Solanum chiquidenum
ACTGTAATAATTGTTTCAAGATGAATGCAGCTGAGAGTGCACATACACACAAAAGTGAGAGAGTCCAAGATTGAACTACAATCAAACAAATTGAAAACCTCAGAATATTTACTGTTTTGGGGGACTTACAGACACAAAACTAATTTTTAAGGTCGGAAAGTGTTTCAGTTTTCCTGATGCAATGCTGCAATCACTTGAAAATAACACTGATAATCTAACAATGCTCTAACTTCAATCAAAAATTGAATTAACAAGAAGTTCTCACAATAGACCTTTTATTTACATAATTTCCCAATTATTGCCAAGTGATATTCCCCATCACACACTAATTGTTTAAATTTTCCAACAACATTTGTTCTAAATATCATTAAATACAATCAAACAAATTGAAAACTTCTGGACATAGGAAAAAGAACTCGCTTACAACTACATTGACTGTTTCTAAGGTTGTAAAGTATTTCAGTTTTCTTGATTCAATGCTTCAATCTTGAAAATAACACTAATAAGCTAATAATTCTACAACTTCAATCAAGAACTGAATTAATAAGAAAAAATTATCTTATAATTCTCCAACTTCAATCAAGAATCAAGAATTGAATTAACAATAAAATTTCAAGGTAGGAAAGTGTACTGATAATCTAACAATTCTCTAACTTCAATCAAGAATTGAATTAACAAGAAGTTCTCACAGTATACCTTCTATTTACCTAATTTCCCAATTATCGCCAAGTGATAATCCCCATCCATTACACTAATTGTTTAGTCTCCAACAGGATTTGTTCTTAAATACAATGAAACGAATTGGAAAAAGAACACGTTTACAGCTACATTGACTGTGTTTTAATGTCAGAATTCGAAAAGTATTTCAGTTTTCTTGCTTCAATGCTGCAATCTTGAAAACAAGACCGATAATCTAATAAAGATTTTCAACAATATTTGTTCTTAGTATCATCTATGTGATTACCTTTCTATGGAGACGAAGAACAGTGAAAACCATAGTGTTAAAGAAACGGAAAATTGGATCCCCTTCTCTACAGCGCCATTTATCCCGCCTAAATTAAAGCCAAGGTTTGAAGGCAAATATTGTTGCAGCGTCGTCTCCCACCGCATATATATAGGTTAGGACATTAACAGCGTTATGCGTACCTATCACGCCTTTTTATTTCTAAAAAAAATTATACAGTAGTAATTATTTGTTTCAATATATATTTTCATTTCAGGTAAATACTTATTTCGGGAAATTCTTACACAGTTAATTAAAAAGGGGGTGTGTTCGGTTTTAAATTTGGTTTACCCTATTTGATTTGAATTTTGAAAAATGTTATCCAATTCGAATTAAAATTAATTTTTAGTTTAAATATTAAAAAACCTTTAAAGCGTATATATTTTGCAAAATTTTATATATAAATTATATATGGAGTTTTCTACTGTTCATGAATTATAATTTTTTTATTTTGAAATACAACGGGAGAAAGGGGGAGGGCAGAGGCGGAGCCACATGTTTATGTGGGGGCGTACGTGTTAACTTGAGAAAAAATTGTATAATTAATAGTGCCCCATAAAAAACATGAAATAATGACGATCACAGTGAAATGTGAATGAAATTAGTGAATAATTATTTTTGTAAAAAGAATAATTGAATAAACATCTTGATAATATTAAAATTGTGTTATATATTTCAATCATTCAAATTTATTCATATTATTAAGTGATTGTAACATTAAAAAGGAAATACACTTAATAATTAAATCAAGATAATGTTAAATGGCAAGGAAAAATATGCATCAAAAAAGATATTTCCGTTGCCGGGGTTTGAACCCGGATTTCAGTATTCAAATTGAAATTGCCAGCGCTACAACGGACTAGTTTGGTATAAATGATGCGAACAAAATATATTTAAACACATTATGAGAGAAACTGGCTGAGGCTATTGAATTTTCTTTTGTACGCCGGAGGAAGTCTCTATATAATTTAACCACTATAGTTATTAGCCTTGAAAATATGAATTTCATCGACATATGAAAATTAAATGCTTAAATATTTATATTTATTGATCAATTTAATTAATCAAAATAAATTAATTTATATTTATTTATTGCAATCTTGACTTCAAGAAATCACTAAATAAGGATATAGTGATAAACTTACCTAGTTTCTTAAGGGACGTAAAATCTTATATGATGACATAAAAATAGAAATGGAGGGACTAACTACTAACACTACACACATAATATCAAAGTTTTTCTTTGGATTGAAAAATAACGACCTTTTTCATCTAGAGTTAGAGATAATTTTGTAAATTATATGTGTTTCTCGTCTTTTCTTAATTTTATAATTTTTTAACAAGAAATATTTACTAAAGAACATTTTCTTTAAAAAAAATACCATTTTTTGTTGAGATTGCTAAACTGTATTTTTTTTAAAAGGAGAACATAACTTCCGTCACTTTTGGATGGAAGTCATTTTCTGTCACAATAAATTTTAATTTTTAAATTCATATAAATGTTCTAACCAAAATTTAAAAATTATGCTTAATCTTCAATACTTTTTTATAAAAATACAAAATCAAAACGCTATATGTTTTGCAAACATAATTCATAATGGCTGATAATTATTTGGGTGCATAAATTGTATTTTATCATTTTGCCAGAACAAATTAAAACAAGTGAAAACATTTTAAAAGATATTTACTTACTTGAAAATTATTAGGGGAGGATAAAATATGAAGAGGATAGTGAGGTGGTATTCACATGACGTTCAACTCATCTAAATATCAGGTCATATACAGTTTTTTGCTTAGATGCACATTTGTTAGAAAGCTATATATAATATAAAACTAGATAAAAGAAAAGTAACGTGTCACCTCTATTTAGGCCAAGGATCCTATTTATTTATTTATTTTCTCATTTTTTGACATCTTTTCTTATTTTTTCTTCTTGTTATTTTTGTATAAAAATGAATGTGTTAATTTTTATTTCTTCATTCATTCATGTTCTTTAGTATAACAATTTAATTGTCCTTATTTCCATTATTTTCATGACTTTTGGCGATCAAAACTTTTAAATTACATTAATAATGATGATAATAATATTGAAAGGTGAGTAGTTGATTAATTGATTTAAAGATTCTTGGAGCCATTAAAAATCAAATAAATAGATAAATAAAGAAGTGATTTGACACGCGTCTATGATTTTTTAGACCATTCATTTATTCTCTCTATTTTTTTCATTTTTTTACCATTTTATATAATTTTGAGAAAAGACATAAAAACACCATTAAAGTTGTCTCGTATTTGTATAAAGACACCTTAACTTTCAAAGTGTCCTATCACCCCATAGAATATTTAATATCTTTGTAAATGGGTCATTTTGACCCATTTTCTCGTCTGGGTTGTTACCACGCACATGAGGCGTGTCATGCAGTGTTTTCACTGCCATGGACCAGTTTAAAAGTGTCATGTGTCCTATTCTTTCTTTATTATTAATTATTTAATCATTTTATGTCATCTTCCCCAAATTTAAATCCAAAATAGCCATTGGTAGCCCTAATTTTTTTATTTCATGATTTTTTCCATAGCAAGATCAACGTTGGTGCTCTCTGTTTGACGTCTTCATCGTCTTTTTCGAAGAAAATAAGGTAGGAATTCGTTTTACATTTTAATTTCCAGTAGAAAGCGTTAATTTGAAGTTTTTTATGGTTTAATTTCTTCTCAATTTTGTGATTAGGTTTTGATTGAAAATGTCAAATGCAATGTTGAATCGTATTTGTAATGATGAGAATGATCTGATGTTGCGAGTGAAATTGCGATGCAAACATGGTGACTTACTATCAATGCAAACTTCATGGTCGGAGCATAATCCAGCTCAAAAAGTTTGGTCTTGTCCACGCTATCGTGTATGTTTCCTAATTCTTTTATGGAGATCTTTTGTTTATGTATTTTTCTTTAATTTATTTTTTGCGTATTTTAGGAGGATGCGTGCAACTTCTTTAGATGGAGGGATCGTGAAGATGTTGATATACGATCCAAGTACGTTATTCTGAGATTAGCAAAGAGAATTAAAGAGTTAGAAGAAGTATTGGCATCTTATGAAAGTCGTGTTGAAAGTAACCAAGTCGTGATAAAGGAGAAAAAGAAGAGCAAATGTTGTAACTTGAAGCTAATTGTCTTGATCATTATTGTGTGTTTTCTATTTTTAAGTCTAACCAAGAATGTGAAAGATGGAAGTTGTAGGTGTGTGCAACCAAAATTGCCATAGACATTTTTAGTTACTTTCAAGTTTTTGAAGTCGTAGGTGTGTAACTAGACGCTAATTGTCTTGATCTTGATAGTTGTAGGTGTGTGTAACTTGAAGGATGAAAGTTGTTGAATGCTCAAGTTTTTGTCGGTCTTTGTTGTCGAAATAGTTATGATTTGAACAAGTTGTTAATGTATTTGGTTCGCTTGTCTATATTATTGTGGTAGCCATTTAAGAAACTTCAAAAATATATTCAACTTCAAATAAAAAGGCAACAACAAAACTGATCAAA
Source organism: Solanum chiquidenum (assembly GCA_029582725.1). NCBI lineage: Eukaryota > Viridiplantae > Streptophyta > Magnoliopsida > Solanales > Solanaceae > Solanum > Solanum chiquidenum. The sequence continues at coordinate 4,528 of JAJOOS010002361.1, forward strand.
AAGATGACTTCATTGCAATATAATCATTCAAGTTTTGTTTGGTTACACGCAAAATTGAGTTTGATTCCAACTAAAAACAGCACCAAAATATACATAATTAAATTTTGTTTGTCAAAATGAACAAGACAACATCAAAATGCCCTACTTCCATGGTACATGAGTCTTCCTACTTGAAGTTGTTTGGCTTTGGCTATTAGCAGTAACAGCAGCTGCAAACCTAGTTTTGATAACCTTTTCTGCCCTCATTTTATAACAACTAGCCACATAATTGATTGGTTCCAACTCCTTGTAATGAAGGGCAGCAACACTACGAGGACAAGAAATGCCCCTGAGCTGTCAGGATCTGCAACTACAACTCCTACTAATAATGTCCACGGTATGTGTAATGTTTAATCTTAAAACCTCTTTCTCTATTCCAAGTCAAGTTACATTGCATAAACTTTTCAATATTTTCTTGCAAAATCTTCAAAGACATAGGAGATATATCAGTGATCCAAGTGTTTGAGAACTCTCTCAAATCACCAATTATTTTCATCATCTTCACCATTATCTCCTCAAGCATTGTGATGATTGTTTTATACCTTGCAGGCAGTGTTCAAGCATTAAAGCTTTCTGCCATATTGTTGTCCACAACATCACATTTGATATAGTCTTGAAAATACTTCTTGCACCATGTATTCAATGGTGAACCATAAAAGATCATCCAAATATTCTTGTCCTAATTCATCATTGCATGTATATTATCCTTCAACTCAGCTTCAAATGTGAATTTAGCAATCCTCCAAAAACTCTTCTTCTTTTAACTCTTTTTCAGTTTTTACACCAATTTGCAAGAACATGTCTTGCACATTTTCTGTGTTCAATCAGTGGCAACACATTTTCAATAACAATTTCTAGTCCCTAACAAACCAACATAACAGAAAAAGAATAATTAAAATGCAAAACTCAACAACAATAAAACAGTAAGATCATTCTCCAAGGTCAAGAATAATTACATTTTGCATATCAGTAATAATGGATAGTTGATGCCCTTATCCAAGGTCAAGATCATTCTTCACTGGTTCAAGAAATCATGTTCAGGTAAACTGTTTCTCAACCTCAACAACTGCCCAAGCAATAGGCAGCATTTGGTTGTTTCCATCTCTACAAACTGTCACTAACAACTGGCTTTTACACACTTTGAGAAAACACTCATCAAAATCAATCAACCTCCTAGCACCTCCAAAAAAATGTTTTCTTTAAACCATTGAAGCAAACATAAAATTCTTCAAAAAAATTCTGCCCAGTTTCATCTTCTTCTCCAACCTTCATTACACAAGTACTACTTAGATTACTCCTTAAAATTTCATCTTTTTAATAAAAAATCTTACCATACTCCACAATGTGATCACCCATGATCTCTTGTAACACTCTAGTCCTAGTTCTGCTCACTGTTGTCCTACCAACATGAATATTCAACTCCTTTAAAATAATGTCCTGCAACAACATAATGTTGATGTTTAGCTGTTGAATTATTCTTTCTTTGTACTTGGTGGCCAAAAACTTTGAGTTGCAAAGATAGTTATGAGTTGATGTCAAACATTTATGGACATAGTTGTATCTTTCAACAATGAAATCTCCACTAGTTTTATCCTTACTTGCACACAACAACCAATGACAAGTCTCTTTACAACATCACTCTAATTATGTCAGGCTCATTCACATATTTTTCGATTTGAATATGTTCTTGGACTGTATATCTTGTCACTGCCACTCTAAATTCTTCAACATTTCCAAAAACAAGTCCTAATTTTCAAACATTCTTTTTAGAAGTTGCATCAAACACAACTCTATTTGGGGTTTTCTTAATTTTAACAAGTTTTTGCACTACTTAATCAACCTCTTCTTCATCTCCTCAACTTATTTCATCATCTAGTTCAAAGCTAGGAGCTTCATCACTTAGATAGTAAAGTTCATCGCTTCCTAGTTACCAACTTAGTTTTCCCTAATACCAATATTTGTCTCATCAAACCCTATATCTGAACCCTTTTCATCAACATTAATCTTATCTAAAGTAGTACATCTACTTCTCATTTGTGACCTTTTGAAATGCCTCTTGCTTTCCCTTATATCTACATACTCTTGATAAACATCACTGTCAACCTCAGTATCTTCTTCAGTATTCCTTGCAGGTCCTAATTCATCTTTCATTTCATCATTAGTTGGATCATTATCTATTATAAGATCAGATAAAGATACAGAGGAAGGAGGAGGCACAGTGGAAGAAGGAGGCACAATAGAAGGAGATGGTGGAGGCACAGTAGTAGGCTAATCTTCAAATGGAGTGCTGGAAGTTTCAGAAGGACCAATTGTAGGGTTGGAAGGAAAAGTAGAAGTAAGACGCTGATTATTAGAGTTAGAAGCCTCATTAAAAGATTCCTCACCTACCTCACTATCACTCAAATTGGGGACAAACTCCAATTCAAGTGGGGCCTGATTAGTTTCACTAAACCCATGAAAAACATACACCTCAAATGTATCCCCATCATTTATCATATTGAAAAAGTCAAATATAACCTTATCATTATCAACAACGACTAATAACCCATCTCACTTAATGAAAAATTCACGATCTATTGTATATCCTAGTTCCTTTATATAATCCCTCAACTCAAAATAAGACATCCTATCAACATCTACATCTAGGAATTCTATCACATGCCCTCCTATATATTTAGGTGGAAGACCAAATTCTATTACCCCCTTGATACCATCTTAAAGCTATCATAGTAAAAGCCATCTCGAAAAAACATGTAATAAAGACAAACACAATAACACACATTTTAAGAACAAACTCTAACAAGTTGTACACAACAAACATAATCACTAACAAACAACAGTAGCAAAAACACTAACTAACAAGAGTAAAAAAAGCACTAACAGTAGCAGTAGCACTAACATTTAGCCCCATCACTAACAAAACAAAAGACTTGTAAACAAGTCGATAATGTACAAATTCAAGTCTACAAATGTATAAGAGACAAATAATAAGATTCAAACTAAGTGGTTAGCATCGAACCTTAACCTAAAACACAATCACTAATAGTCGCACTAAGTTGATAACACATTTTCCTAATCACTAACAGTCGCACTAAGTCGATAACAAAACACCATAACCCTAACAGTAGCAATTACCCAATAACACAACGGAAAACTATAAAATCCTAACAATGGCAACTATAGTAGGTCGATTCCAACACTTTTACACTATAATAATCCCTAAAATTATAATAATCGGAAAAAAATAAATCTTTAGCATATGATGTAGAGCCCTAACCTGTTAGACCTTCAATACTTTGTCCCTCCAAGAATCTTCACCAAGACACATCAACAACGAGATTATCAACACCAACACGACGAGAAAACTTTTCTATTTCTTCAGATTTTAGGAAAAGTTGAGAAATAAGAAAAGAAGAGGAGAAGACGACTTTTCTTCAAAGAATAGGGTCGGCTCGGGTTGAATTCTATCATAGGGAATGAGCAACACGCACGACAACATAGACGAGTGAATGAGTCAAAATGGCCCATTTACAAAGATATTAAATAGTTCTGTGGAGTGATAAAACACTTTAAAAATTAAGGTATATTTATACAAATATGGAACAACTTATTAAACTTAATTCAAAACATACAAAATCCACCATTAAGCAAACATCTGTTTCCCTATATTAGTAACACCTAAAAATTCAAAAGTTTTTATCTAAGAAGTAACAAGCCAAAAGAAACATCATTTGCTACTACTAATTATTAATTAATATGCTATTATTATATTACAGTAAGAAAAAGAAACAAGAAAAAAAAAACACTTAGACATTCCCCTATGTAAAAAGATAGCTATATAATGGAGTTTGAGGAAAGCTTTACTTTACTCTACTAAATTAGAATTTGCATCACGTAGGTAAAAGGTGAGAAAATATCTTCCCTTCTCAATTTGTTTTACATCTAACCGTCTTAAACTTTTACAATATGCATTTTAAGGGAGAAATAAAAAATGACCATGGAGAGTTTATCATCCTCCAAAAACATTATGATGATAGAATGAATTTGAAGTGTCATTTACTGTTCAGATTCAAGGCCGTCTTAATTACTAGGTCACTAAAGCCATCGCTTGGGCTTTATATTTTTGGAAGCCCCCCAATTTTTTTTAAAATACTTATACATATTACTTAAAATTATATGTATTTAAAAAAAATTTAAAAAAACTGTTAGTTTTCCCACATTTTTATGGGAATGAAACATTTTTTGAAAATAATTTCCTTAAGTGGGAAATTGTGTTTCCTTATTTATCTCCTAAAGATTTGACCTTATATTATTATTTACCTTATACTCGTCTTGTTTATTCTCTATTTTATTATTTTTATTCTCAATATTGAACTCTCTCCTAAAAAAAATGTTTTACTATTGCTTACAAGTTAAAAAAGAACATTTTTTTTCTTTTGAGTGTCTTCTTCAAAATCTTAAGAAGTTCAACAAGCAATCATTATATTGAAGAAACACAACACTTTTTCAATTTTGTTATATCAACTTATCAAATTCGTGAGCCAGGTTTTATTATTCTAACTTTATTTATAATTTTTCTTGAACTTTTGTTATTGTTGATATTCTTAGTTAGTAAGTATATATATTCTCGTTTTAGTTATTATTAAGAGAAATAATACAAGTAGAAGATAATGATTTAATGGAAATACTCAATCAAATAAAAGACTTGATTCTTTTCCTATTGCATATATTGCTTATAGAATAATGTTAACAATTTATGTAACTATTGACTCGGGCGAAAGAAGTTTTTTGAAATTAAAATTGATGAAATCTTATCTAAGATCAACAATATGAGATTGAATGCATGAGCTATATTATCAATTGAAAAGGAATTACTAAAACAAATCGATTAGAAAACAGTAATTAATGACTTCACATCTAAAAAGGCTAGAAAAATAGATTTTAAATAAATATATACATGATTATTATTATTTTTGAAAAAAAATAAAATATTAGGCCCCTCTATAATATTTGGCTTTAGGCCCCAATCTTATTGAGTCGGCCCTATTGAGATTGTAAGGAATACTTTTAGTATTTATGTTTATTATATTTTTTGATATTTTATGTTAGTGTCTTATAAATAGAGACACTGTAAAAACTTTGTAGAAATGATCTCATTTTTTTAAGTATGTTTTTTTATGTTTATTATATTCATGATTTAGTTTGACTCGAAGAATAAGAAAGACTATTGAAAAATGAACGGCTTGAGCGAGCGGATGTTGACAAAAAAAATGAACGATTTTACATTAATTTTGTATTTTTCTTATTCTATCTTTAATTATTAAGATTGTAATAATAATATATTTATATTCCATATGTTCTTTCTTTATTTTGTATTTTATATGAATTTCTATTTTTTGTAGTTTATAATTTTCTTTAGTTAAAAATATTAATTTATAACTTTTTTGGACATTATAATTTTTTTTCATGATTTTTGATAAATTCTCCTACTTCTCTATCATTGTAAAATGAGTAATAAATATGTCATTGACAATTCATTCATGATTTCGTATTGTTTCTTATTCTACTTTTTTTTTAAGTGGTTAAGGTCATAAAAATGATGATGCATTATTTTATTTTATTTTATTTGTTCACTATAATTTCTATTTATTTTATATGAATATCTAATTGTCATAAATTTATAATTTATGTTAGTTCAAAATAGTAACATATGACTTTGTTGGAATCTACTAAAACTACTAATCAAAAGTTTTTTCTATGAAATCAATTATATGTGTAATGTGTATATATATGAACCTCTCTTTTATCCATATTATATTTAATAAAATTATTGATATCTTATCGTCTTTTATTCACTAGTGAGAATATATTTATGTGATATCTATATTTTATAATCACGATAGAAATATATTTATTAATTAACTGATTACAACATTAAAAAATAAATACACTTAATAATTAAGATCTAAAAAATGACCTTGTACAAATAAATCTAACTTAAACTTAAATGTTTGCAATTGTTAATAATGTAGGGAATGTTCACATTTATTTATTGAAAGTTTGAAGAACATAATGTTACACAAACGATTAGGGAAAAATATGTAATAAAAAAATTCCGCTGCCGGGATTTGAACCCGGATTCTTAAGATAGAATTGCCAGTGCTACAGCGGACTATTTTAGTGTTAGGAATGCAAACAAAATTATTTGTACGATTATGGAGAAACTTATTTCACATATGTGCACAAAACAAACTTAAATTACATATAACCCCTAAATTTTTTCTTTAAACAAATACAACTTTTATTTCTCCTCTCGATTAAGGATAATTTCGCAAACTTAGGAAAAAAGTTTATTGGTACATATTTTTCTCTCTTTATTATGTATGTTACTATCCCCCCCCCCCGAAATTTCCAGTTGTGATTTGTGAATACCTCTTATTAATGAAATAAATAATCCGAGCTTAAATGAAGAAGTGTATATTCATAACTTGAATTCGAACCAAGCGATTAGTAATCAAGAAATGATGAACATGTATCTCGATCTATGCTAATTATTATTGTTCCTTCGTCTTCTTGATTTTCCAATTAACCAAACAGGCCTTGAAGCACTTTCATAATCATCAGGATACAATCTGATAATTTCTAGCTGCAAATTTCTGAGAGTAATTGCAAATTCTAATGCTTCATTCATCACTTCTCGAGCACCAGCAAGTGCTTCTACTATTTCTTGACTTACAATGTAATGTGAACATATTTGATTAAGTATGTTGTCGTGCCTTTCTTCATATCTTAAAACTCTGTCCTCAGCTTGTTCTAATGCTTCTGTTATTATCCTAAATTTATCTGCTGCTATTTGATTCTTTTGCCTTCTCCTCAAGATTGGCAAGTATAGCAAGAATGATGATGTAAAGCCTATAATTGCAAAGGTGATGTTGTTATAATACATGTTGAGAATTCATCTAAAGTAGATGAGTTGTTGTTGAAGTAAATAGAAAGGGGAATTGATTCTTTACTTTGAATCAATAGGGGCATAACTTCATATCACTTGCTTGAAGTGAATTACATTCCAGAAAGGAATAATGCTAAAAATGTGTCAAAAATGAACTGGGTCAGTGCCGTGGGAGGGTGCTATAATACTACTTAAGTTAAACTAATTTGTGTGTGTGGGGTGGGGGGGTGGGGGTGGGGGTGGGGGACAAAAGAGCTTCCTTCTCAAGGCAAGGTAAGTCTACATAGACATCACTTTGTGCCACCTTTTTGTTAGCTTGGCAGTCAATCTTCCTCGAACATTTCTTGGAGATTTCCAAGTTCGCTTTCTTTGCAAACGTTGGAGACGGATCTCGGGATCAGCCCACCCTTTTCCCCATGCAGCAAAACTGGAAAAGGACTTGGGACTTGTCTTGGACAGCAACATATCTACTTCAGGGGATAAACATGGAGTGGCTGCAATGTTTCAGAACTCAGGAACTGCCTTCCACGTTCTGTTAACTTCTGGATATTTTATCTGCACACGGTCTGTAACATTCGCTATAAACGATCATCTGTATCATTGAAAATAATCACATACAAACATACTCCAAGTTCAAGATTGATTTCAAAGGTAACATAACATAAAGAAAGTGGAAAATAAGGCACCAAATGAAAACCTTTACCACCCCCCACCCCCCTCCCCCTCCCAGAAGAAATATACAGCTAAAGATGCATCATTTTAATATTGTCGTGAAACCATAGTTCCAAGGAAACAACAGCTGTTTTAACAATCAAACTTTCACACGTTTGACTAGTTCTATCTTTCCACATTCTCCATCAAGCAGGAGAGTGATTAAATGTCTTATTCCTAGTGACAGTTTCAAACTACTGCAGTTTTCCTGGGAGACAATCTTATCACAAGGCAGTCCTGTCCCAATAAAATCATCTATTGTCTTCTTGCTTTGTCCCAAAACCCTTGACCTCTTTCTTAAATTAAAAGAAACTCATATCCAGGACATTTCAAATTATAACAACAGTACTGCTTTACTTTCAGAAATAATATAATTATCCAACGGAGGATGAGTGAGGGGATAAACTGAAATAGAGGCGTGGGTGCTAAAGACCATTGAACCCTATGATCTAGAGTTGTCAGAAATGGGACATAATAGCAATATGTGGAAAAAGGTTTGAAACATAAAATTTCCGAAGCAACTATTCTTGTTTGGTGTGCAGTGCAAGATGCAATTTTAACAGTGGACAACACAAGAAAAAGGAGGATATTTGTGAGTTGGTATGTATGTGTGAAGAATCTGGAGAGGATACTAATCATCTCTCGTTGCATTGATGGTTGGCTATACAATTATGGAGTGTTGCATTCTCATTCCTTAACATCTTTTGGGTGTAATCACTGACAGTGGAGGAAACAATTACAAGTTGGAGATTGGAGAGGATAGGCAATGAGAGTAAGGCAGCTTGGAAGACAAAACCGCCTAGTGTCTTTTGGAGTATACAGAACAAACGAAATATGTGCAAATAGGCGAATGTTTCATAATAGTGTGAATGACAGAGAAAGTATTAGAAGATCTTTTCTATTTCACGTGTATTTTTGGTATGACAGAAAAATAGTATATTGTATAGATAGTTGGTCAAATTTGGTGGAAGATAATGTATGACTCCAGCAAAGTCATGCGTGCATCTTGCATTCAATGAGCACCTTGTATTTCATAAAAATTGGGGGTAATATAATCCTTACGTAAGGGTACTACTTTTTGGCACCAACTTGATGTTTGTTAGTGAAACTTCTGGACTTAAAAATATAGAATAACCCAACTTGAACCTTCATTAGACCAGTAATAGAAAATTAGAAAGGATTCCAAGTATTTGTTTCCACTCCCTGCTAGGCTGCAACATCGTACATGATTCTAAAATCAGAGTTTTCAGCAGTGAGAACAGCATGACTAACTTAATCCATAATACAGTAAAGTATAAAATGAGAAGGATATATCAGATAGGTCATAAAAGTAACGAAGAATGGATGGATTTGAGAAACATAGTGCCCAAACTTAGTCGGTAAAACCTTATATAAAATTACTAAGGTTACTATGCAGAAAGCATACCATGTCATCGCCCTCCCTAATAAATCCTTCAACTTCCCACAGTCAAGCAAGACCTCTCCACCACAAGAAGTCACTTGCACTAAATTGTTGATACTACAACAAAATACACAGAAGACAAATGACAAGATTAGAGTTGCAATAGGAAACGGTAAATACAAAAGAGCCTTAGCAACAATGTTGTAAAAATGTTGGAAAACAACAAACACAGATCAATTTCAATAAAAGAAATACCTGGCAATTCTCATGCATAACTTAGTTGAACACGAAATAGAAGAGCGGAGTTGACGTTATATGCTAGTGGAAGGATTGGAACCAAAAGTAGATACAAATATAATTCTCAATAAGTACGAGAATTTACAAGAATAGAAGAATGCATGAGTAACTTAAAGGTACTCTCTACAAAATGAATAAATTTAAAGTGGTATAGTATACCAGAATAAATGCACAGCGGATTGACAAAGTTTTCTGTAAAAGAAAATTGGCACTTATGAGATGAGCAAAATAAAACACACCTTGTTAAGAGTAGAGTAACATGTAGCAGGAGGACAGCTGCTCGACAAGTTGAACCTATTTTCAGTATGACGTAGTAGCTTTACACCATAAGACGGGAATTGCAGATTATTATAAGCATCCCAACATATGATTGATGTCGAAAAAGATTTTGAAGAAGTCTCCAGGGAACTCTATTGGCAGGGCATGAAAGATCCCAGAAACTGGTAACAAGAAGCTCAGTCAAATTGAAGGAAGATTTGTAGGTTCTTTGTCATATCCTTGGCAGACATGCTTTCTAAAAGGGCCCTCGCGTAGAATTTTCAATGGGGCATGCACATCAAACTAGCAGATAGCAAGGGATAAGAGGTAGAGAGAGGGCCTTGAGCAGAATAAGTACCCGTTCCTTTATTCTGCTACTAAACCCTTGATGTTTGGCCTCTCGCCAAGTCTCCCTTCATAACCACCATAGGAGATGTTTGCAAAATTCCTCTGCGCCAGAAAGGATTAACAATGACCAGCAATGCCAAAATGAGATGACAAAGTACGAAGGAGGGCAAGCAAATGTGAGATGGCAGACGTACTCACACAATGAGTAGCAACAACTTGCAAGATGATCATCGCTTCAGCCTTTAAATTCTGTCTTTCAGATGGACCTTTGATGCATATATCACACCTGTGCATTATGTGCCAGGTAAATGACATAAACTAAGAAACTGAACTCATTGCAAGTAAGAAAACCTATGATAAACAAGTATTTTCTTGAGAAAAAATTAACTTTACTCAGAGATAAAGGCAAACATCAGTAAGCATGAACTGAAAAAGATATTAGCAATGGGATGCATTTGGCACATCTTTACATGCATAGGAAGTCATTTGACTTCAAACTGCTACAAATGAATCTCTCTTTTATGTGGCATGTCCTGTGATAAAACGAGTAGCAGAAACCTCAATTTAGAGACTAACTTAAGAGGAATCAAATATTAGAAACAAATTAATAGCTCATCAATAGTGCTGTTTCTTTGCCCTCCACACCCACCCCGAAAAGAAGAGTGGAAGAAAATTAACAGAGAAGCACAAGCACATATCCTTGACATGAAGCAGCTTGTAAGGAACAAAAGAAAAAGCACAATAGCCAGTGTGTCTTGACATACACGAGATATATCTCCAAAGGAAAGTGCTCGCCAAAGTACTCCACAAGTGTCTTGGCTCTATAGCAAGAAGTGTTCATTTCATATCTGTTGAACATAACCAACACATAAGATGGAAACCAAAGTACTAATTGAAGTCGTTCAATTAATAATTATCTTACAACCTAAAGCAATCAGATAACATCTTATATGCTTGTTTTGTTTGCTACTCACTTCTTTGACTTGGTAGAAGTGTAGGTGTTCTTGACAAGTTTGCATACAAAACTGTTTCACAAAAAAATTAAACAGCTTAAAAATACATGTAGTTCCCTCCTCTTGGAAGTCGATGTCTCAGATCTATAGATAAACATGACTCTTCTGGATAATATAAGTTGAATAAGAGAGCATTTGGTGTAAGTGTATCAAAACCAAACTTTATGCACTGCAGGATAAACTCTACTAAACCCAGGAGAAGGCGCATGAGATTGCTTATCACCAAAGCTATTCATATAGTAATATTATGACAATGTCAGATTTCCTTTCACCATATCTATTTTGCTAGTAAGTGCACTAAAATCCTATCATCAACTTCTTCCTTAATTGTTACCTGTGTCATTATTATGTTTACTTTTCTTTCTAAACTAAGTACCTTCAAGAAAACACTTTGTATTAAGAGTTATCTTATGTGGTCTTTTGATCATGTACTAAGAGAGTTGTGTCATAGGATAAGATGAAGCAAAGTTTTTTCTTTTATCCATTGCCAGGGGCTTATCTATCTCAAGCTAAGGTTATATCCTCTTGAAATCTCATACTAAACAATCTTACACCGATGTGATGATAGATTGTCCAGTGGTTGTTGCAAGTGAGTAAATTGAAACTTAAACACTTCACATTGTAGATGAAAGTACTGCTGCAGCTACGACAAAACAAGAGGAATTGTTTCAATCCACACTAAACATTAAATTTTTCAAAATTTCCTATGCTTACACAACAATTTTCAAGGTCTCTGATGTGGCTTTCGAACTTTGGTAACAAATCGAGTTAATGGCAGTGTAATCTTTAGTGTCATGGAAGATGGGGTCAAAAAAAAAATCTCTTAAATTGGATTTGTACTGTATAAACAGATTTTTTCACCCAAAGAAAAGTTTTACCATTCTAATCATCGACATTTTGCACAACATCACACTCATTTTCCAGATATTCAACAGACAACTGTCTACCCTTCAATGAATATAAACCATATCTCCCAGGAGAAGATACTTCATTGTCACTCAGAAACAGCATCCCTCTCAACGTCGTCTACATTAACCTCATTGATCCCATTATGTTCATCCATGCAACCATTAGAAGCATTATCAGAGCTTTCAGAGTTCTCCATCAGAAAGGATTTTCAAGGAAGACTTCCCTTTTCTGGAATAAGTGCTTATCAGTTCATGAAAATCCTTCTTGTAGGATGCTAAACATGATGTTTTAGAGTGCTTCACATGCAAGCAGCAGAAATGAAGTGATTTACTATTATTTATATCAGCATATGTACAGAGTATGAAGACTGTACCTTTAGAGGTTCAAACACTAATATTGTAGCAAAACTAAAACTAAAAACACTTAATGGAAGTAGTAATTAGTTCTTGAGTGTGAATACAGGATGTAATTGATAGGCAAACATGATGTCACAATTTAAGCATTGAATTCTCTGAAGAATTTAACTTGATGGAAGTTTAAATAGTGTATGGATTATTTACAATAAATAAGTGAGTTCTCAAACATCCCCCTCCCACCCCCACCACATGCACACACAACAAACAAAATAAGGAATAAATAAGAGAAAGACAGTGAAGAATGAAGCGGTGCAGCAAATGCAAATGCAGGACACCAAGGAATACCAAACAAAAATAATTACCGTAGCACGGTGTAGATTAACTTACTAAAAATCGGAGATTTGACCGGAAAAACGAAGTGAGAACAATTTGTGTTGCCTTTGACATGTGCAATGACTGCAGAATGTCTTCTCGAACAGCAGTAGTGGCAGTAGCAGTCAGTGCCATGATCGGAATGTCAAACTTCAGAAAGTTCATGGTATCCATTCTAAAGTTCTTTCCAAAAACATAATCACCTATAATACATGGAAAATTTGTGTCAATATTTTCCCGCAGCTTTTTCTTGGCTAGAACATAGTTGATAAGAGATATATCCGAGGAGTTTGTCTAGTCATATGCATGGTATTTTCTCATCAGTTAATAAGCATGATGTATTAAGAGTCATATTTACGTTAAACTGGTAAATTAGTCCCTGTAATTGGATAAGAAAAATAGCTAGAAAATAAATACTTATGTCTAGTCGTATGCATGGTATTTTTTCATCAGTTAATAAGCATGATGTATTAAGAGTCATATTTACGTTAAACTGGTAAATTAGTCCCTATAATTGAATAAGAAAAATAACTAGAAAATAAATACTTACTCAGTGCTGAAATTTTTTTACCAATTCCAAATAATAGCATTAGTCTGATTTATCAAACAAATAAAAGAATATAAACCTGTAATCTTATTGAAAATCATGACCTCACTTAGAAACACAATGAACTTCATCGACTGCAAATAGAGCAATTCCAAGACTTTCTGAAAGGATTTGGAGGGGTTTTATGAGTCTGAAAGAAAGGAAAAAGAAAAACAGAAAACTCATCTGTCAAACACCAGCCAATACTATACTTGAAGTACAATTTAAAAATTGCTCAATACCTTAGAATTGTTCAGGGCATACATAAATGATGCTATACATGCCTGCCACTGCTTTTTGTTCAACACTTCAATCAGTTTGACCAGATTCAAGGAAGGAAGCAGAAACGCCATCTGATCATGCATCAAGCTAATCAACGGTGATATAACAATGATAACCTTCCCAGTCAGCAATGCCGGAATAGAAAACACAAAGATTTCCCTACAGAAACATAACTCTGAGACAATGAAAATCACATTTTACACAAAGCTATTTTTCAAGGTCGGAAAGTGTTTCAGTTTTCCTGATTCAATGCTGCAATCACTTGAAAATAACACTGATAACCTAAATCTCTAACTTCAATCAAGAATTGAATTAACAAGAAAAAATTTAAGCTCAGAAAGTGTTTCAGTTTTCCTGATTCAATGCTGCAATCACTTGAAAACAACAGTGATAATCTTATAATTCTCTAACTTCAATCAAGAATTGTAAAAACAAGAATAGTTTTAAGGTCAAAGTATCTCAGTTTTCCTGATTGAATGCTGCAGTCACTTGTAACAACTAACAACACTGATAATCTAATAATTCCCTAACTTCAATCAAGAATTGAATTAACAAGAAAAAATTCAAGGTTGGAAAGTGTACTGATAATCTTACAATTCTATAAGCTCAATCAAGAATTGAATTAACAAGAAAAAAATTAAGGTTAGAAAGTGTACTGATAATCTTATAATTCTCTAACTTCAATCAAGAATTGAATTAACAAGATCAATTTTACGGTTGGAAAGTTTACTGAGAATCTTATAATTCTCTAACTTCAATCAAGAATTGAATTACCAATAAAAAAAAATTAGGGTCAAGGATAATTTAACAATCCTTTAACTTCAATGAAGAAATCAAGAATTGAATCAACAAAAAGTTCTCACAATATTTACATAATTTCCCAATTATCGCCAAGTTATATTCCCCATTACACTGACTGATTACTTTTTCCAACAACGGTTGTTCTTAATATCATCTTCGAAATTCGGAAAGTATTTCAGTTTTCTTGATTCAATGCTGCAATATTCAAAACAACACCGCTAATCAAGAATTGAATAAACAAAAGATTCTTACAATATGGTAGGCGAACAACATTGTAAACCCTAGTGCTAAAGAAAGGGAAAACTGGATCCCCTCCTCTGCCGCGCCATTTGCCCCGCCTATAAATTAAAGTCAAGGTTATATATACAAGTGATTCACTGGGGTGCGTATCTATCACGCCACGCGTTTTTATTAATAGTACTAAAAAAATTATAATTATAAAAGGAAAAAAGATCTGAAAAATACTTTAAATTTGGAAAGAAACTTTTATCCCTATACTATTTAATAGTGTATTTTAAAGGTATATATGTGCCTACATGGACATCATAAATATTGAATCATTTTAAAATGTAATGTGTAAAATGTAATGTGACACATTACATTTTAAAATGATTCAATATTTATGATGTCTATGTAGGCACATATATACCTTTAAAATACAATATTAAATAATGCATCTTTCATAAAGTTTGGTATCGTAACAACAATTTCGGTCAAAGTTAGAGTATTTTTCATACTATTTTTCCATTATAAAACATTGTTAAAAGATGTATATTTATGTTCAATATATTATTAATTATAATTAATTAACATGTAAATACATATTTCGAGAAAAGTTCTACCCGGTTAATAAAAAAGGGTGTGCGTTTGGTTTTAATTTTAGTTTGCACGGTTAGGTTTAGATTTTGAAAAATGTCATCCAATTCGAATTAACGTAGTTAATATATCAAGAAACCTCTAAATTGTAAATGTTTTGTAAATTTTATACTTACTAAGCCTTTGGATATGTATGTCCAAACATTGATCTCATTATTTTATATCGTTAGATTAAATTTCAAATTTTTCAAAAAGCGTGATTTGAAAATACAAAAATTAGTACGCAAGTTTATATTTTATAAAAATAACTCACGTTTATATCTATTAACCATTTATATCTTGTGTAAATAAAATTTATAATTCATATCATTACTTTTAAAATTATTTATATCTCATATAACGATTATTCTCATCAACATAAAATTTATTTTTATTTCAAATCAATCCCTACTTTACCATTTATATTCACCAATTTTATTATTTTTTTATCAAGTGTATTTACCAATGGCAAAAAGTATCAATGTTGATTCGTCTTCTCGGTCGTATGATCGAGAAATGCAAGTTCAACGTGAGAATGTTGTATGTACTATGTTAAGATTATATTAAAGACTAGTGCACTACAACGTTGTTCGCTTTTATTTTTTATTTGATTAAAGTTTGATTAAGAAATATTGTATTTTTTAAGTATATATAGCTTTGTGATAGTGTATTATATGATTTTATAAACTTTGCTTATTTGGTATGATTGTATAAAGAATTGAGACAATTTTAATAGTTTTAACTTTTATAACTTGTGAGGGTTTTATATTTATGAGAAAACCTACAATAAAAAAAAATATAAATTGCATGTCCAAACAAAACTTCAACTTCATCTTAGGATTTTATATCATGATTTCATATCGCATGGTCAAACAGACCCTTAAATTATATATGGAGTTTTCTATTACCCAATTATGATCTTTTCATATTGAAGTACCATAGGTGGGAGTGGGCAGGTTATGATATATACCAAATTATCATACCTTCTGAATTTTTTAATACTATGGTTTTGATATTATATAATTAGTATGTATATGGTATATATTTTAATTATTCTTGATATTTGGTATTTTGAAAATAACACGTTGAAATACCGAATATCATACCAAGGTATGCAGTTACATAAATAACATATATATTATTAAAATACTAACAAATATGCAACCTAGTATTAGTATAAACTATAAATGTTTAGAAGTTGAAACTTTAAATGTAATTGATTAACAAAAGGAGTTGTTTGTACTTTATTTTGAATATGTATTTTTACATTTGTAATGTGTTAGTATGATACAACTGAGACCTTTTTAAATTTGTTAAAGTCATAATACTCTATTTTACGAGTATATATTAGTAAAAGTTGAACAAACTATGGTTACCGATTTACCATACTGTAAAATATCGAAACCAAACTTCAAAATATTGAACCATACCGAATTAAATTGGTATGATAATGATATAATATTTTAAAAATCAAATACTAAAATTACAACATCGTAACTTTCAAATACCATACCATTCCCACCGCTAACCAGAGGGGGATGGAGGTGGGAGGAGGGAAGAGGCATCACATGAACGTGAAGCTTCCAAAAATCTTTTTAAAATTTGTCAAATGCAGTACTCATTGTTGTAAAATGGATGTCCACGTAAGTATATTTTGTGTTGTAACATAAACATCCACATAAATATATTTTGTGGCAATATATATGTACACACAATATGCATTTGTGTGTAAGATGGATAGACACACAACATACAATGTATTATAACTTAACCATCTATATAATATACTTGGTGGCCAAGTATTTACATGTATAGCTATAGCACTCTTCTCGTAAGATAACACAAAGACAATAGTAATTGAAAAGAAAAAACATTTTGTAATAAACAAAAGTTACTACTACTCATTTGTGTCTTTCTGCTTATCTCTTTTTCTTTTTGTCATTTTATAACACTACACATGCTCTATTTCATAACATTCATAAAATAATTTCCACCGTCAAAATTTTAGCCCAGCTATTTTTAAATGCAAAATATTAAGTAATAAATAAAAATATGTTGGGTTGGATTTCTAAGAACCCAACTCATTTGAATTCAGAGGAAACTAAGCAAATACCTTGTAATTACAAGGGAAAAGGGTCAAATATACCCCTAAACTATGTGAAAATGTTTAGATATACCTTATGTTTGAAGTTTGGCTCATATGTGTCCTAGCTGTCCAACTTTTCGTCCATATATGCCCTTGTAGACGTTAGTTGCTTTGCTGAAAATAACCAACTCATTTTTCTTTTCTTTAAATAACAAATGAAATTGTCACATCCCCTTTTAATTACCACATGTCATTTTTTTATATTAAAAAAAATGAATACACATCTTTTTAATAGAATATCCGATCCGTAAATCCTATTCGACCCAAATTTCTTTGGTGGATATTTCACATAAGCCGATAAATCATATCTGACTCAAATCCCTTTGGTCAGAGAAATGCCATCTTCAACCAAACCCATTGTTTTCTCCTAAAAGAAAAACACCATTAAAGGTGAGCTTTGAGCTCTAAACCTCGGACAAACAGCCACCAAATAGCTCCGACCACCACGCGCTCCAGAACACCACCCCTAAGGTAGCTGACAAAACACCAACCCACACACCTCACTGGTCTGGCAAGATAGCTAGCAAACGACCCAAAAATAGTTGTATTTCATATGTCAAATGTTATCTCAATTTATATCTGGTCAGAGAAATTAAAACTCTGGCCACCTTGGGTCGGATATCTTATTTAAAATAGGTGTATTCATTTTTTAAATATAAATAAATGTCACGTGGTAATTAAAAGGGAATGTGGCAATTCCATTTGTTATTTAAAGAAAGGAAAAATGAATTGGTTATTTCCAGCAAAATAACTAACGTCTACAAGGGTATATATGAGCGAAAAATTGAACGGCAAGAGCACAGATGATCCAAACTTCAAACGGGGGTATATCTAGACATTTTTGCATAGTTTAGGGACATATTTGACCATTTTCCCTAATTACAAACATATACTCCCTTACATTCATACCCCACTAAATAATTACACCATATATCCTCCTACTAATTTCGCTTAACTGATATCAAATCAGTATTATATACTGTATTAGAATAATTAAGGTTGATAATTTCGCTTAATTGATACTAAATCAATATATATATATACTGTATTGATATCATTAGGGTTTCTTGTTAAGAAATTACTCATCAGTCAATGATACAATAAGGGTATATATATATACTCTCATAGTTGTAAATAAATTTATGGACTCTCAGTTTTAATAATAAATTAAAATAATATATAAAAATGTATTTATAATTGACACCGAAATAACTACAAGTAAACTTTTAGATGTCCCGAGCCAAGTCACCGTTATCAAAAAGATCGTTAGTGACCCTTGTACCATGAGCTCTACAACATCAACCACCTAAATGTTATACGACTCTATGTCCATCCTCCAAAGATTGGTAATATTTTTGAATTATCCATATTCAATTGTCGAGACCATATAGAATTTCATTTTATCATCTACAAATCATATAAACATATTTAATACGTTAAGTTTTAGATATGCACATTGTTAATATAGATTTTCATAGATTATGAGAGATATATATCTCATCCATTCACAAGTTATGTAATGTGTTTAAGGGTATTAATTCAAACATATGTAGTATATCGCTTACTAATACTGATTGAACAAGTTGAATCAAATTGGTACTTTAATCTTTTAGTAAATTAAATTGTATAGTGTAAAACAACTCTTTTCCGCCATTATTTGAAATGTATGAGCTAGATTGCTTAATAAGTTATTCAATTCACTATCTACCAAATAAACACAACAACCAAACCAAATAAATGAAAATACAATATGTGGAATCAACTATGTTTACAATATGTAACGTATTAGAAGTCTGTCTAAAAAAAACTTATAAGCTAAAAATCATAACTAAATCGATCCATATAAGCTCTAGTTTCACCATTAGACTTTTCTCGATGATATGTGGATCATGACCATTAATTAGGATTTTCTTAATTAAATGTGTAACTAGATAAAAATAGGAGTTAGGATTTCCTTAATTAAAGCATTCACGAATTCTCAACTTAGCGCAATTAAAATTTCACGAAAATTCAAAATCCCCGCGCGCGGTTTTACAACTTACTCAACCAATTCACTTAAGCACATATACGTGTCACTAAATCATTGGCTATTCTCTTTAGACGAGGATCGCTATCCTTTCATCTTTTTATATCCGTTAGATCACATTAAAAGAAACGAATCCCGTTCGTTAAAATTAGATGCTCCTCACGCGGATCGCCAGCGTGGCAATCTCATCTTATCCCTATAAATAATAAACTCTTCACTTTCGTTTTCTCATCAGCTTTCAAATCTCAATCAAAACACTCAAGCTTTCTTCTGTATTACTCTTTAAGTTTTTCTTCACACAGCAATGGATGCTACTAAGACAACCAAAGGTGCCGGAGGAAGAAAGGGTGGCCCAAGGAAGAAGTCCGTCACCAAGTCAATCAAAGCTGGCCTTCAGTTCCCCGTCGGTCGTATTGGTCGATACTTGAAGAAGGGTCGATATGCTCAGCGTGTAGGATCTGGTGCTCCAATTTATCTCGCTGCTGTTCTGGAATACCTTGCTGCTGAGGTACTAAAACACATAAAATCAATAAACCCATTTAATTTTTTTTCTCAGATCCGTATTTTTCTTTTGAGTACGAAGATAGTGATTTTGTATTGTTTTATGGGGTTTTATTTATAGGTGTTGGAGTTGGCTGGAAATGCGGCCAGAGACAACAAGAAGAGCAGAATCATTCCTAGGCATGTGCTTTTGGCTGTGAGGAATGATGAAGAGTTGGGAAAATTGTTGGCTGGAGTTACAATTGCAAGTGGAGGTGTTCTTCCTAACATTAACCCAATTCTGTTGCCTAAGAAATCCGCACTTTCCGAGGAGAAGGCACCTAAAGCCAAGGCAGCAAAGTCGCCAAAGAAGGCATAAGACTCATTTAGAAGTTTCATCGGCGGGTTAAATATGTGTCAATCTTTTGTCTAGTTTATCGGTACTTCTAGTAGTAGGACGTAGATTTCTGTTATGGTTTGATAACCTTGGTGTAACGTGCTTGGAAATATAATAGAAATTATCTCATTTTCTATCATATCATCGTGTTCACTGTGCGCTTTGATATTTTGATTGATTATAAGCTGAAATTTCGTATCGCTTTGCTTGTCAAATTGATAATATAGAAACTGACAAAATGAATGACTAAAATCCATAGATGCAATATCGAGTGAACAACCAAAACAATTTCGTATTAGTTGTATCTAATTGCATTATCTTCATTTGTGTGATAACATTGTATACTCTTTTGATGTAGTGGCAGGAATAACATATCTGCTGCTTTTAGTTAAATTTCGATGCGATGTTCTAGTTTGGTTCAGAAAGCTGTTTATATGTCCCATTTATCTTTTCTTTGAAATAATGTGGATTTGTTCTTTCATTCAGTATTCTGTTCGAAGAGTTTTTGAAAATTGAAGGTCAGTTCTCCAGGAGTAGTCTGTGCAATGTTGTTTCTAGCATTGCTCAATGCCTCTTGAGATAAAACAAGTCTATGATTTTGCCATCCTGTTGGTTGCTTTCTCTTCCAGCTTTCAAGAAGTAAGCATAGGTGTGGAGGGCATTGGATTGTTTGTAAGCTATTAGTAATACTTGATGTTCTGTCATGGGCATTTAAATTTGAAGAATTATCCTCTTCTTTTTTCTTAAGCCCTGTACACAAATTATTATGCTATGACAGTCATGCACAATCACCTCTCTCTACTTGTATGAATTCAATTCACATACTTGTGACTATCCATGTATGTATGAGCCAGCCTTGCACATTATATTTTTTGCAGGTTGATCACCGATGTAAGCTTTGAAAGATTGCATTGTGTTTGCAGGGCTGTCGTCTGTACTGGTTTATATTCTGAGGTTTATACTGTAAAGTGATATTTCGTAAGTGCACTTCTAGCTGCAAAACAAGGCACTTCAAGCAAGGTTCATCCTGCGATTGGCTTAGTCATTATAGTGTTCTGAAGTATATATGAGCAGAACATGCAGCTGCTCATATACTGCGTATAAATTATGTGCCATAGATCAAATGTGGATGACCATGCCTAATAAAGTGTACTGGGGAAACTTGGATTGTTGTGAGACCTAATATATATAGTTTGATTAAGTGTTTGCATCAGCAAGGAAAAATTTCTGCGACCTTTTTAACTATTCTGTTCTTCCTTATTCCTTGCAGCTGTGTTAAAAGTAGTGATCTTGGACTTTGAGGCACGCATAGAGAGTTAATTAAAGATCAATTTCACTTTTAGTGCTGTAAAGTGCATTGGTTAGTAGCTTATTTTCTCTTCAGGGGTATTTGGCATCTATTTTCCTTTTTGCTAGTGTTCTTTTGTGTGGTTACTGAAATTTGTGGCAAGTTTTATGTCTGGTGTTCCATGGATAGAACAAGGTACATCAGATTCTTTCAAGTCTTTACTACTCAAGGTACCACCAGATGGATGGAAGTTTAGACTGAGCAAAATATCAAGAGTAGAGTGCTATTTTTCATTTAGTCCCATTACATCAGATGGATGGAAGTTTGTGTACATTTTCAAGCCATGTATACAAACCATTATGCTATGACAGTCATGTACAATCACCTCCCTTTACTTGTATGAATTCAATCCACATACTTGTGACTATCCATGTATGTATGAGCCAGCCTTGCAAATTATATTTTTTGCAGGTTGATCACCGCTTAGAAGATTGCCATGTGTTTGCAGGGACTGTTGTCTGTACTGATTTATATTCTGGGGTTTTTACTGTAAAGTGAAATCTAGTTAGTGCACTTCCAGCTGCGAAAGAAGGCACTTCAAGTAAGTTTCATCCTGGGATTGGCTTAGCCATTATAGTGTTGTGAAGTATATGATCAGAACATGCAGCTGCTCATATACTGTGTAAAAATTCTGTACCATAGATCAAATGTGGATGACCATGCCTAATAAAGTGTACTGGGGAAACTTGGATTGTTGTGAGCCTAATATATCTAGTTTGATCAAGTGTTTGCATCTGCAAGGAAAAATTTCTGTCCTTTTTAACTATTTTGTTCTTCCTTTTTCCTTGCAGCTGTGTTAAAAGTAGTGATCTTGGTCTCAGAGACACGCAGAGAGTAAATTATAGGATCAATCACACTTTTAGTGCTGTAAAGTGCATTGGTTAGTAGTTAGTGCTGTAAAGATTTCGCATCCAATGTAACAGTGGAAACATTTCTTTTGTTTCCTAGGCAAGTTTATTGACGAGGTAAATTGCTGCTTATTTTTAATGTTTTGTCCTCTTCTATATCTTGGAAATTAGATGCTATAGCACTCTTGAGGAACAATGTAACTATCCTTACATATTATATGAGGAATAGTAGAATACCATTTGCTACCTGTATAAAATGAATGAGTATGCGTTTAAGTATCTGATATGGAAGCGTATAAATATGCAGTACAGATACATCTATATTATCCCTAAGTGCCAGTTTTGCTATAGATGTGCTATTTAGAGTAGAGATTAGTGAAATAAATAAGATAGACATAGTGTCCCCTTCAATTTGTTTGTCTGTAGGTGCAGATCCTTTGTCTGGCAACTTTTGGATCATAAATATTATCCTGAAAATCAGACCATGGATTATTGTCAGGTTACTCTGCGGCTCTAGTTGCCTGTCTAGATCCAATGGGTCATTGTTGCCCAAAAAATTAGTACTAGGAGTAGCACAAAAAGCGGTTCTACTGTATCATTACTAGAGCCTATGCTATTAGAAATTCTGCATGCAGCTGGAGTGTATCTTCGTTTTCTTCTCCACGCTGGTCAGCTGCCAAGATAGACGAAACAAGAGATAGTGCTTCTTCCAAAATAGTCAAAACAGAAAAAAGGGCTACCACTAGAGGCATCTTTTGCAAGTCCATCTTTTCCTTCACCAATTCTCTTTTATGGGATGCCTGTTTGTGGTACAAAGTACCTTGGCAGGACCAGTCATATGTTAATGTGTACACAAGTACATTCTAAAAAGATAAAGAAGAGAAATAACACTATTCAGTAATTTGTCACAAGCAGAGAAGGCCATGAACATATTCCTAAGAATTCCTGCTTAGAAGTATTTTTGCTAGAGTGCCATTTGTATGGTATACACTCAGAGGTAGATTTCATTATTTTATTAAAGTTGGCTCCTCTAACTAAGCCACTTTTTTTGGAAGGATTTTCACAACTGCTATTCCAGTTTAGTTCAAATTATTAGTCATCACCTCCTATATTTTCACTCACTAGGCATTAGCACTCCAGTTAAAACTGTTTAAAAAGTCCATTGGGATTGTAGACGTCTCTAACCTTTATTTCTGGCTAAAATGCAAAGACGTCTGCGTCTTTTCTCCTAGACTATGGACTAGAAAAATGGAGGCTGATAATAGTTATTGTTATATATAAAAATGATACTAGTTGGACCTACAGTCACTATATAATTGACGGCAGTGTTTTAAAAGGCGGGGGCGTTCTACTTAGTATAGGGCGAGGCGTAAGCCCTATGTATCTTTAAATTTTTAATTTACAATATAGTATATAACACAATTATAAAAATACATCAAAGTTTGAAATAATTACAAAATGATTAATGAAACTCATAGAAAATAAAACTTCTAACATGATTATACAAGTATAAATAATCTAATATCTTAACTTTTTAATAATAAAAGAGTCGTTATTTCTAAAAATATATTTTTTATCATACTATACAATTCACCCCCTAAAAGAAAATAATCAATAAAACTTATTAGTATTATAATAAAAACATCACTCCATTGTGAATAAAAATAATATATTACTTTCAAATAGCTAAATAAAATATGATAACTTTGAGATTTATGACAAAACCATGAAGACCTATGATAAGTAAAAAAGTAAAATTTCGTTATGTATTTTTAAAAGAAATGTTACGTAATGTATAATCACCTTGACAATGTTATCAAATAGTGAAATGTGATACTACAACTTGTTATTTGAGTTACTTTCAATCTTCTTATCTCTATAGATTAAAAAATTATGAAGTATCATTCATTTATTCAAGAATTATGAGGATCAACAATGTTAACTAAAGTTTTTAACACATAATTTGTCTAAAATTTGTTAGGCGAGCCCCGAGCGTTGGGCATGCTTAATGCGTTCCGTCGGGCGCTTAGGGCGTAAGTCTTATAGAACTAAACCCCACACTTTGAGTCTCGGGGTGTTATGCTAGAGTCCCGGCCCAGGGTGATCCCCTGATGTTGTTTACTTTTTGTGTTGATGGCACTTTTTAGTTGCCATGTTTGCATTAAGCTTTTAGGAAGTGTCAAATTATGTGTACACGATTATCTCTTTCACCAGAAACCATTAATGATATACTCCATCCGCAGCCTCATGTACTGGCCATAGTTTTTTTTATAGAGAAACAGAAGAGTAAGGAGCCAGACAAATAACTAAATAGATACTTCAGCACTACGATGACAAACATGCACATAACAATACTTCAGTTCTACGATGACACAACAGTAACTTATATACAGCCAGAAGGTTGTTACAAAAGCCGACCTGTTCTCATCTTTTATATATGTACATTTTTTTTTTGGATTATGTCTGCATATTTACAGTCACTACCATGTCCACCTGAGAAATTATAAATAGATACAATAAAAACAAAAGCCACACAAGAAGTAGGGTAGCATGCACCCAGCTAGCTTCCCAAGTTAGAAGTTCTCCTCGGACTTCAAGAAACTATGATGTTCCAACAGGGTCATCTCCCCACCAGTTGCTGCATCATACTGGCATCGGTAGAAACTGCATTTCCAATTCATCAAAGCATTAATATCGAACTTCCAAAGATGTGATTCACTTGTCACAAAAGTTGGGACAACATTAAAAAAATGATACGAGGACTACACAACAACACCATTACCTGCCATCCATGCCAAGAATCACAACCGTATTCTTTTGGTGACCGAAGGCCACAATGTGCTGCAGACCTTCTTGCAAGCGGAACTGTGCCACAGACCACTCAGAGCTGAAGTACTTCGGTAGCACACCTGCATGGAGGAACACCACAAAGGTCTGTCAATAAGCTTGAAATATTGAGTTATTAACAAAACTCTACAACTACAAAAATAAACCAAGAAAGATTGAATTTGCAAGAACCTCTCCCTAAAATCTAAACCATATGATGGCAGTAAAATATGTTTCAAAATTAACTGCACATAAAAGTCCTTAGAATTGAGAAAGACGTATAATTTAGGGGTGCAAATATGCTGAACTTAATGTAATGCATGTTTTTCTTAAAGCATAATTTATCTTTCAGATTACTTGCCTTCATCTAATTCTTCCGAAGGATCATACTTGAAATAACAAATTCCTACATTTTCTAGTAGACAACACGACTCAATTGTTGAAGCCAAAAACCTCCATCAGATTCCTAGTTCGAGCAAATTTTAGACCCAAACAGGTATAGCATCAGTGTCTTCTGTCCAGTTCGTATGGCAGCTCTTTCACCAATGCCAAAAAATTGTTTTCAAAATTCCTTGTGTTGCAACATCACAGTTATGGCAGAGAAGAAATAATTGAACCACGCACTAAAGTAAATGCAGGGGACTATACATAAGATAACAGTTCCATGTGACATGAAGGAATGTCACATCCAGGGATTATAACAAACAGATGCTTGCACTTCATGGAGTTCTCTGAATAACAGAACTACCTTTGACACTACAAATATCATACACTTCCTCAGGAAGATCTGCATTTAGAGTCTAGTAACTAAAGACAATAATATAACAGGCCCATTACCTCTTATGAAGGAGAGATGAGACCCAGCTGATGGAGATGTAGCATTTGACTCAGATGCCCCTCTTGGTCTATCAACTCCTAAAGCTGCTGAATCAACCTTTAGATTGAACACATGGACAGTTCCTTTATCACTGGAAACAGCTAGCCATTGTGCAGTAGGAGAAAAAGCAAGGCTATAAATTTCTGCTCTATCTGCGCCTCTTCTGACCTGTATTAAGTGAAAAAACATGCTTACGATAAAGAACTAAAGACCAAAGAGCACATTCCATTTCTAAAGTGGCAGTTGTTAGCAATAAGCCAATAACACACCAGATTGTTCATTGACAATCAAATGGTATTCAAAATTTTCAGTGAAATGGTATCAATTGAAGGCATTTGCAATGCATGTAAAGATTATTTATGCCTGATGCAAAGTCTCTGTCCAAATTATTTGTCGTAGTTGCTACTTGCTAGTCCTTCAAAAGAGGAAGAGGCATTGGAAGGACATACTAATATTTTGATCGTGTTTCATGCATGAATACCGTAACTAGCATTGAGTAGGACATCAACCTACTTTTCATTTTTTTTTCATACTTTTAGGTAGACTGGTTGTGAAGTTGCCCAAATTTTTCTCAAGTATATGGAGGCTACTTTCCTTGTACTTGTGATAGGCTAACTTCATCAAACATATATATGAAGATGGAAACATCAAATCTCAGGAAAATATTACAATGAGCAAATACTTGGTTTTGCCAAATACAAGCAAATACCAAGGCAAACTGATTCTCTAGAAAATAAAAAAGTACACCGTCTTAGTTATTCTATTCATATAGTAAAGAATGTACAAATAATATGAGACCGTTAAGACAAATCTTTACACCACAAGAAATAAAAAGGCAAACTGGTTATCAAACTAGAAGATATTCATGCATTAAAATAAAATTATCATGAGACTGAAAACTAACTTTTTGAAATAATACCAACTTAAATCCACTTCATCTCTATCTTTTTACTTAGCAGAGAACAACATTAGTTGCCAGTTGATAGGTCTGATAGTTGAGAAACGAAGGGATAGAATCAAGGTGCATGCTGAGGCTATAACAGAACCAGTACCTAGAAAAACTGTAACTTTACAGTCTTTGGATGTGAGGGAAAAGGGGAAAGTATTGACAGTTAAAACCATCCCATGTAATTGTTTTTTTTTTAATGAAGTACATAGTAATCATTGAAAGGGATCAGTAAAATGTAATGTGGGCAAAAGGTTACAAAAGATGGTTAGCTCCATTACAGTAAAGTCTAAACTAAAATCAGGGAGCTAACAAAGTCCACAAACCTGTCCTTACCATTTACAGGGAAGCTATAGTACCATCTAATAAAATGATAAAACATCTAGACTTCAGAGATCCATGTAAGTTAAGGCAATCAATATCTGGTTATGAGAGCAATCTAGTTTCATTTCAATGATCTTTGCTGATGTTGCACCCGTAAGACAGCTATTGGAAAACCACCCAAGTTCCATTTCGGAAGAACTCCACACATGTTGAGCTTATTAGCCAGAAAAACCACCCTAGCTTCATATCATGGTTTTCAAAAATTTTGCCGAAGGTTAAGTTCACTAAAAATACCTATGAGAAGTCCAAGGGCTACAAGAAATATACTTGAGATCCCCGTGTAAGATATTGCAGATGCAGCAGCTCATTTGGAAGAAAACACCGTCAAACTTATGGTGTCTGTGAAGTGACAGAAAATGCTTTTCTGGAATACCTTTCAAATGTTTGGCTACCTTGGTTACTTAAAACGTAGAAAATGTTTGCCATGTATTCCTCCCATTGTGGAAAACGTCACCCACCAAAAGAAGGCACAAGTGGGCTTCATTTTTTTTTCCCCAATATCATAGTTCCTACTTTACATCAGTTGCTTCAATAATACTAAGACATTACCGTCAACCTTTAGTATCTAAAAGTAGTACCAAAACACTATCCTTATTCCTTACACCCTATGCTCTTACTCGAACAAGTATCATTTGTCATATACTTTATTACCTAGCCAAACATGGGACAACTATCTCCTAAAGAACACATTTTCCATGAAAAGCATTTTCCTCTATTCCCAACACACCTTGGATTACATTCTCTATCGGAAATTGACACCACCATATTAACCATATAAATAAAAAAAATGGCCATATTAATCATGTAAACAAAACAATTCAACAAAGTATGACCATTAATTCAGAGTAAGTGTATACCTCTTGGACCAAAGATCCATCTAAAGTATTATATATTCTGACAAGAGTCCCTTTACTGCTAGAAGTAGCCAACAACCTCCCATCATTTGTAAGCGCAAAACACACAATCCTCGAGTCATGTGCCATTATAAACTTGGTCCTCTTAGAAGCATAATGTTCCACTCTCACCTGACCCTTCTGAAGACCCGGACAAACCAGAACCATTGACCCCGATACCTGTGACACTTCACACAAACCCTTGGGGTTCGCCACTGTCTCAATCTGATGTAACAGTTTCAAATCCGAAAAGTTGTAAACAAATATCTTCTGGGCCAAAACAACCACAATTCTATCCCTTCTCAGCCTCACAGATTTCACCTCAGATCGAAACGATAGCTCACCGATGCACCTAGATTGATGATCATCCCATATCATCACCTTATTCAAGGGATATTGAGGTTCCGGACCTCCACCAACCAACGCCAAAATATTGCACCGAAAAAGCATCTGCACAACACCAATTCCACCTCCACCATTAGAATTGCCGGTAAAATCGCGGCGGAAAATCTCACGGAGAGGATCACAGTTGTAGATCCGGAACCCTCGATCGGTGCCTGCCGCGAAGCATCCGTAATCCTGGTTGAAGGATAGGTAGAGGACATTCGGAGCAGAGGAATCAACGGGAAGAGTAATAGAATTAGGGCTAGGGTTCACGTTCTGTACGCTAGTTGCGGCTGTATTAGTGGGAGAGGTAACCGGGGTTTGAGAGCGGCGTTCATCATCAACGGCGTCAGTTACGGCAGCTGAGATATCGGAGAGGTCAGAGAGAGAGGAACGATCATCGGAATCAGGAGAATTTTCCGACATAGGAGGGGGAACGAAAGGGCTTTCGGGCCAAGCGGAGGAGGCAGAGAGGGTAGAGGTCATGAGGTAGGGCGGAGAACGGCGGCAGATGGCGGAGGAATTGCGTGTTACAGCAGTAGAGAGAGAAAGAGAGGCGGTGAGAGAAGAAAATAGGATGAGAATGAAATGATTGAAGAAAAATAGGGGGTGCAAGTGTAAGGTAGAAGAAAATTTACGGGCAGAAGGTTCCGTTTAGCTTTACTTGTAGACATTCTACTGCTGCTTTTTTGTTTTCTTTCACTTGTTCTAGATTAAACTTTAAAGGGCCCCACTTCTACTATATTTTAGTTAGTTTCTAAGATTTTCTACTTCTCTTTATGGGTATTTAAATCGAGGGATTGTTTTATTAAGTTCTATATTTGGTCAATAATTTTTAGTTTAATCTAATTATTGTCGACGGAGAATAAGAGAAGATTTGAATGATATTTTATATTTTATATTTACCTTTTAATAACAATAATAATGTCAATTTATATGATATGCTTGTTTGTATGATTGAAATTATAAATCACAATAATGCTTAATTACTCTTAAAAAGTGATTATCAAGTTGGCTGAAATGTAATATTCTACATCAATCATATTCATATCAACATTTAACATTATCCCACTACGTTAAAATGGTGGGTAGACATTGAAAATTTATGAGACTTTATAAGATATGTTAATGCAAGCTGAGACTCTACTGTTCAATTGTAATTAAGATTTTTAAGGGTTACTCAACCCTAAACCCCAATTTATGTCTTGAAACAAGTATTTGTAGGTATTGAAAATTTGTGAGATTCTGGACATATTCAATTCTAGTTGCTAGTTGGGACTCTATAAGAAATATTTGATTCCAGTTAGATTTCTTGGAGGTTATTCTAACCCTATCTTATGCCTATTTCCTTAAATAGTCATCTTGAATATTTTGTAAATTCATGAAATTTCATAAAGAGAAATACACCACTAATGTCCCTTATATCAAGAAAAATCATATCATCTTATGAGAGTAGAATCAAGTGAGGAATAAAATTATACCTACAATATTTATTAATAAAATACTCTATTTTGTAATATTTTATTTAGGATTGTAATTTGTTTTCTGTCACTTTAAATTTGTTGCAAACACTCAAATAAATTTTTCCTTAGTTGTATTCTAAAATTTAGATTCAATATCTTTTATGTGATGTCGTGATAAATAAACTTTACATTTGAACATTCAAATAATCATCCTCCGAAATTAACTTGCATGTTCGAAAAAAACAACGTTTAGATTATGTTATAGGCTTCAATATTTGCACCGGAGACAAGCTAATCATCAGCAACATAATTTATTTATTTTACGTTATCATATAGAGTATATTAGTATATGATCTCTATCATGAAAATTAGAATCAACGAAGACTGAGCTTCTAAGCAACTTCAATTTTCGCAGGCTTGTGGATTGGGTCATTTGGTTATCCTGTGAGCATATGTAACTAAAAGTTAGAACAAATATTAAAACTAAACTTTAAAATGACGAACTATGCCGAATTAATTTAGTATGATATGTTAGAAATAATATATATTTAAAGTTGGAGTAGAAATTCTAAATTATTTATGATTTGTTATTTGCTTTTTATTTGATTCTAATTGAAATTTGTTTGTCTTTGTTCATATTGGAATAAATCTTCTAATTCTAATTTAATTTGACTTGTTGGTATTATAAAAAAGAATGCATGGTCACATATTCTTGAAGTGAGATTCAAAAGATTTTGTGTTTATGAAAAAAAAAATTCCACGATAATAGGATGAAGGAGAAATTGTGTGACATCAGCTGAAATTCTCATTAGCGAGAAAGAAGGGAGGAAAAGATAGAGACCATTAATCTAGTTCACACATTTGATTCAAGCAATTGCTTTTGTCTCTCTTCGTTAACATACTTACCACATTTTCACCATTAAATTCTTCCAACAGCACAAGAAAAAAGAAGGGAAGTAAAAGAAGAAATTCTTTAATCAATTCCCTTTTCTTTTCTAAAGCTGTTGAATTCAACCATATAATGGATTGGCGTCCCTTTGATGTCACGGTGATCTCCGCCGCAGGCATAAAGAATGTCAATTACTTCTCTACCATGGATGTTTATGTTGAAATTTCAATCTTAGGTTATGCAAAAAATACAAAGAGAACCTTCATTGATAAAAAAGGTGGAACAAGTCCTAAATGGAATTACACAATGAAATTCACATTAGATGAACCTTCCCTCACAAAGTCTGGACTTTCCCTCTGTTTCCGTATCAGATCTTCTCGCTTTTTCGGTGATAGGGATATCGGAATTGTCTCAATCCCTATAAATGATATCTTCGGCCAATCTAATTCCGGTCCTGATGGCAACGCCGAGAAAATTGTGGAGTATCAAGTTTTTACCCCTGTTAATGGTAAACCTAGAGGTACTCTCAAGTTTTCTTATAAATTTGGGAAGAAATATGAACAAACTTCTGAACCAATGTACAAAAATGTAAATCAACTTAATAGTAACTACAATCAAAATATGCCTGTTACGGCTTATCCATATGGCCAGACAGGGGCTAATAATATGCCGCCACCTGGCATGGGGTATGGCACACCGAATCCCAATCATGGCATGTCGTATCAACAACCAGCAGGAGTAGGATATCCTCCTAATTATAACGGCGGTGGATATCCTCCAGCTGGATATCCAACATCAGGATATCCGCCAACAGGATATCCACCGTCTGGATATGGATATGTTCAGCAACAACAACAGCAGCAGCAACAACAGCAGCAGCAACAACAACAAGTTTACGGAGGATATCCACCAGCGGTGCAACAAGTGCAAAAGCCACAAAAAAAGAGCAATCTTGGAGGGATGGGAGCAGGAATGGGATTGGGTTTGGCTGGAGGGTTGCTTGGTGGTATGTTGGTTGGTGAAATGATTTCTGATGATACAGATGCCTATGATCAAGGGTACGATGATGCCATGGACGATATGGATTATTAAAATGAGGTCTCTGTATATGTTTTGAGTAATTCTTTTGTTTATATTGGAGATATATGAAATTGGTCTTGGGATTTGATTAAATACATTATTGTAGTTATTGTATTATTTGATTTTTTTTATTTGGTTTTGCAAGGATTATTCCCATGATTTTGCAAATAAAGTTTGTATATGTTTGTGGAAATGTGATGTCTTCACCAAGACTGAAATATATGCCTCTTGACTGCATAATAAAGTTACATGAGATTCTCCTTTAAGAAACAAAAGGATGACCGCAATTGGAAACACGTTTCCTTGGAGAAAAAATGTCTTTTTCTTTTGTCTATGACTACTTAATTAGCTGTGGACTTAATTTTGTTTCCATAGCTGTTGTATGACACTAGCTCTGTCACGTATTTATTTTGATTAATTTCATGTGATACGCTGTTAATTTTTATTAGTAATAGAACATAATCGCTTTTGAGAAAATGAAAAAAAAATTCATCTTACATTTTAAAGAGAAGATGAACCCACATATTGTCTCATTTCTCTCCGCTTCTGAATAATTATGTAATTTTATAGATAAGATAATATTATGTTTTAATTTTAATGACTGATATTGTGGTTTACACCCGCGCTTCGCTCTAGCTACTTGACTAGCCTCTCTATAAAAAAAAATATAAATACATCTTTTCCGTCTCTTTTGATCGAAATAACAAAACCCAGACTCGCAACGTTTTTGTGATGGGGAAAGAGAAGACGGACCGAACTGATTGCAGTATTATTTGATGATGATGATAACGAAGAATTCAGAAAATCATACGAAAGAGTCAGAAAACTTTCATCGGAAAAGCAAAAGGGCGTTGCCAAAACTTTTCCAGAGGTAATTGCTTCCCTAGTTAGTGATTCAAACCTTGATAATAATCCAATTTCTGTATCTGATGAATCACAAGTTGTCTTCACAGAGATGGGAGATTTTGTCTGGGGTCTTCAGTTTGATAAATTAGAACCTAGAGTTGATGTGCTACCAAAACAGAAAGAGGAACTTTCTGTAAAAGAGGAGAAATTTGAAATTAAACCAGATAAGACGATACGTGAAGTTCCAATGGGGAAGGGTTTGTCAGAGGCACTCAGATTTTTGAGAGAAAGAGGTACACTGAAGGAGGGAGATATTGATTTGGCTGGTCGAAACACGGATAAGAAGAAAAGCAAACTCGTTGGCATTCGTTGTGGTGATGAGAAAGGGGAAAAAGAGATACACATTGACAGGACTGATGAATTTGGGCGAAATCTAACTCCAAAGGAGTCTTTTAGGTTATTTTCACACCAATTTCATGGGAAGGGGCCAGGAAAGAAGAAGCAAGAGAAACGTATACGGCAACACCAGAAGGAACTGAAGATGAAAAATCCATCACTATCTGTGGAGAGGATGACAAAATCTCAGGCTCAATTTAAAACTCCACATCTTGTTCTAAGTGGACATATTCAATCAGGGCTTGCTACAGCTGACAAGGGCATGCTTGGTGATAAGAAGGCTGGACATTTTTCGGGCATAAAACGCAAGTCTGATTCAGGACAATATTCCCGCTGCCATAAATTCCACAATGTATGATTTACAACTTTCAAATAAGTGTAGTTTAATTGCTTCTTCTTTAGATGACCTGAGCTTTTACAATTGTAGCTAAATGATTAGATGATTTGGCATGTCATCCCATGTTACATTTTGGATATTTCTTGTGTTGTTTATTCGATTCTACTCTACGTCGTTGCCATGTTGTACTTCCAAATAATCTCTAATATCGTTGATGATCTTATATATATATGGAGGTATTTATGTTGGCGAAAAGGAAAATGGCCTGCGTGATTTCAAGTTTATCTCTCAACCATATTACCTCTAAGTCATCCCTTTATTTGATCTTTTTGCTTGTGAGCTATACTATCAGACAGATCATATATTAAAAAAACAAATAAGATACACTCAATGGTCATAAAACTCATGAGTACTATTGTGTGAAAATTGTTCTTAATGTAGTTGTTCACATCCATGATGTCGAGTTCTGTCAACAATATCAACTTTGTATCAGAATACAGTGAAAAAATGAATGAAGCACTTGTCGAAGTTAATTGACATTCAGATGATTACAGAAAGAATTGTGTCCTTGCGACTATTTTAAAAGAATCTCTCGATATGTTTTTCATTTAGATAAATTTATTTAACTTACTGTAATACTATTATATGTACACTCATGCATAATCATCTTAGTTTTTCTCCAGAGTTTTACTCAAAAGTTGCCTGCGGTCCTTTCACTCTAAGAGTAAGCTTAGTTAGCACTCTATTATTGAAGTTAATATTGGAAACTTACAGGCAATTCTAACATTTGGGATAGACCAAAAAACCAATAGATTATTCTAAGAAATCAGGAATTTATTAATAGTACTACATATAATAGCTTCATCTTTACAATCTGGAACTGCATATTTAGTTGAATGCCTCAAGGCACTCAAAGAATGCAGACGAAGAAGAGGATCGCCTAGGAGTTAGCTGCCTTATTTCCTTCTTCGGTACAGGTATATAGCATGACTGTCTTATGAGTTAGTCTCTGTTTAATGAATGTTGTCCAATTTACTTGTGATTTCTTTGTGGAATTCTTTGATTCTTTTCCTCTGTGATCTCATTTAATGCACCATCTGTATGAATTGTACATCAAAGTTCCATTCAAAAATCCTTTTTTGGGGTTTTTTACGAGGTGACCATGTTTAATCCTGTGAGTTTGAGTGTAGAAGAAAGTCATAACTCATAACTTCTATTAGTATTTTCAAGAACAAATTGCAGGTTTAGCTTATCCAAGTTCAATCCTTCAGCGTTTCTATATTTTAGTCCTATCCCTATCTCGTCACCAATCCTTCAGCGTTTCTATAATTTAGTCATATCTTGATTTATATATCATCATTCAAAATTACATAATCACACTTCTTACTTTTAAAGTGAAAGATTAGTCATGACAGGAGGATGAAAAATCCTGCACAAGATGAAGGTTAGTGCTCTGAATAATTTTGTTCCTTGTTTTGATTGCTTAAGCTATTTTTATATGCTTAACCGTATTACTGAATGATACAGGGTATACGTGTCAAGTGTGTGCATGTATTTGACTGGAAAAAGGCCCATTTTGTGTTGATCTCAATGTTTTGTTTCGTGGGTCATTGAGTTCTTGTTGAATTTATAAGAAGAATCAATATCAGTGGAATAAATTTGAATATCTTGATGTAGTTTTAGATAATAGCAGCAAATCTGTACTGAATGTGTATGCAATTAAACATGAGTGGAAATAACCTATTTGTTGTACGGGTCAAATGTTAAGTTGACGCAAACATGTGTAAGCATCACTGTATTTGTGCTCCAACATTCGCAATCACTCAAATATAGCACAAGTTTGACAAGGAGGGAAGGAGTTGCATTTTACGTTGTCGGAGAGTGATGTGATCAAGTGGTGTAAGCTGTGCAGCTAGCAGCAATCGGGTCTTGAAGTTAAGCTCTAAATGGCATGTTGATTGTATTTAAAATCATTTGATATTGTATAATTCACAGTAACGTCTGTTGATTGATTATGCTCTGCAAATAATACTATGAATGTTCACCGTTTCTCTTTTTGCTATGCTGTTACACAACTGTTCAATCCCCTCCAAAAGAAATATTCCTACTTCACCAAATATAATAATAGTAAGACCAAAATAGTTGGTAGTACATGGAAACTCGTATGTGAAAAATTGTTCCCTAGGAACTAAAAGCATATTCTGCTAGAAAATCCTAACAAGTAATAGTCAAACAGTCTAAACAAAATAAAAATCCGAGGTACAATGACACTCCACGATACAAGATCTACAACATCATGGTCAATATAATTCTACAAGATAAAATCCAACACCTGCCTGGTGCTCAAAGATCAAAATGACAAGTGTTGTAAGCTTTGAATAGAAGTTCCGATGATATATGCATAGTGTTTAAAGGTTGGAGGGAAAATGTTATAAGCTTTGAATGGAACCTCAATGATGAGACACACATCTTATTCTTATCTTGTATGGTAGAAAGACTATTCCGTTAAATCCTCTTGGCATGCACGATTTATCCGGAAAATAAAAGACTATTTTCGATAAATTCTCAATTAAAAGAGAGCATATCTCCCAAAAGACCTGTTTGTATATCAAAAGTTATTCCAAAGAGACCTGTTTGTATATTATTCCATGATTTAAGACATTCCACAATACCATTATTATAAGACATGATGGAATGATTGTAGAATTAATTAACACCTTTAACTAAAGCATAAAAATAAAAAAATCTTGTATTATTTTTTTATTACTCGTACCAAACGAGCCCTCAAAAAGTATTGACACTATTTTAAAGAAAAAATGGAAGTAGTAGTGTAAAGGTTGATCTAAATAACTAAATAAAAAATAAGCTATCTTCCAAATCTACCTTAGTACCAAAGTTTATTACATCTCAAAAGATAAAAAAAAAAAAAAAAAAAAAACAAAGAAAATTTACAAACTTGG